>BQKN01063831.1:0-43562 GCA_022839385.1 Asparagus kiusianus | reverse complement strand
GGGGTGGCCGGCCACTTGTGGCCGAGCCACCTCAGCCCAGATCTGTGCCTAGGCACAGATCTGGGTGCCTATAAATAGGCCAAGGGTGTTTCATTATGAAGGATTGGAAATTTTGGAGAGAGGCGAAGCCCTGCAGGATTCGAAGCTCAAAACTTAAAAAGATCCAAACTTTGGGACTTCAAGGACTTGCTCATCCAGATCTGGTGCTCGACGATCGTCAACGCCAAATAAGGCAGGTGTTCGAGAGGACCGGATCTCAGATCTACGTAGTTATACTCCGGATCAAAGCTTGGTCTTTGATCCCGAGATTAGGGCGATTATTTCCTTGGTGAACTAATCCCCCCGGCTATTATTTCCTTGGCGAAATAATACCCGTCATACTGCGTAGATCCGACCGGATCTAGATCTCACGGTGGTCCACGGATAAACCTCGGCGCAGGCAAACAACCCACGCAAGCGAGCGACCGCAAAATAGGAGCTCGTGATTTGTTCGGCAAATAAGGAGAAAGTTGTAATCTTTTTTTTTATTTTTCTTTGATTTTCATTGTAACCGGATCTTATAAAAAGACCGGATCTTTGTAACTCAAAAAGTTGTTATTCAAGATGACAATGGAATCAATGAAGAAAGACGCAATTTTTACCGCGAACACCCGCTTGCTTCCAAGACTTAGAAAGCATTCAACTTTTGAGTCAAAGAGATATTAAATCTTTTTGTTTTTGCTTTATAGCGGCCTTCTCTGACGAGGCTCTCCCGAGGGGTAGGGCCATTGGACTTGCTGGAGGCACTAGCTTTATAGCCCCTACCGGTTTGCGCTCCTCGACCCGATGCTAGTGTTTGATGTTCACAAGACGAACGAGTTAAAGCAAGCAGTGTCTGAGGGACACTATTTGACAATGCGGGAACTATCAACGGAAGTGGCGTTGGTGGATTCTCAACGCCGGGAGATGAGGAAACCTGATTTTATGTTCGGCGATGCCGCAATTGACTCTTCTATTATGTCTCTTGATGAGAGCATGTGGCTTCGTGAGATAGATGGGGTCCGCTATTTTCTCCCTAACATGGCGAAGGGGTTTTCATTGATAGAAATGTGTTCCTTCTCCATTCCCCGTGTGATTAACCGGGGTTAACTCTATCTCATGATGAAGTTACTTGTGGAACTTTTACCGGCTCTTCAGCTAGTTATAGGTTCGACAGCTCTAGCAAGCATGTCATTATTCTACACCCCGGTCTCCTGCAAGGTGAGCTACCCGTATGAGAGACATTCGTGGTAGCCGAGACCTTTCATCGTTGTTTCTTTAGAGCTGGGGGGCAGTTCCCTCTCAAGGATTTCAAAGCCCCCGGGTGGATTCACTCGTCGGCGGGAAACAGTTCGTGGTGGCATAGAATCACCGAATACGTGCCGGCTGAGAATTCTGACTTGCAGGGGTCAGATTTATACAGAGCTATCAGGACCACTCAACACGACCTCAAGATCAACGCTTCCCAGCTTCTCAGCATCTTGGAGCTCTACTGTCCGGATAGCGGCACATTCTTCTCGCTGAACGGGAAATTGGGATTAGCACTTCACGAGATGTATGAAGTGTCCGGACTGCTGGTAGGAGAGTTCCCGTACGAGAGTACATCCCCAACTGACACGAAATCGACCAACTCTTTGATTAGGCCCCTCAGGTGGCGGAGACTCTATGGGAGCTCCTCTGCCATTATCATATTTGCTCGGATCGGATACCCTTGGATCGGTAGACCACAAGGGTAAGAAGAAGAGGACCCTAAGTATCAGTTATAAGAACTGAGCCGATTACTTGTTTCCTTAAAACGAGGATAAGAGATGAGCCATTTCGTCGCTGTAGGAGTGCGATCCAATGGAGATAGAGAGGAGAATATCTAAAAGCGGTGACTCGCAGACCTTCGATCACAATGGGGATGGTTTCAAGACTGGAATGACCTTCAAGTCGTACCAACATCGAGCCAAGTCTGCGATATCGGTGAAAACATTGCTCGCTGGCTACTTGGCGTTATGGCTGAAGAGATGTGTGGTTCCCACGCATTCTTTTGAGTCTATTCCAATGGACGCCATCTACCCAGCTGTTCGCTTGGCCTATGGACGGTCTTATGCCTTAGTGTTGGCTATGACAGCTTGCATTCAGAGCGGGCTCCAGAAGCTGTCTGTGCAGTTTTGTCATGTTTCATTCGTCGAGGAAGAGGGGGGAGAAGAGGTAGCCAAGACCCCGAATACCTAGGTAAATCTGCCTTTTACGTATCTAATTGTCTGGTTTGTCAGACACTGTGAGTGTTTGATGTTTGCACCCTTGGCGTCCCTGGAAGGAGGGTTCATACACTTTGTTCAACGGCTGGAGAGCTGCTCTTGGAAGCTGAAATTGCCGATATGAGGAAGGAGCTATCCTTCTTTGGCAATTGTAGTTTCTTCTGCTTCTTCCCATACTTCTCTGGTGAGAGATACGGTGAGTCGCTTCGGGACGCGTCGGCTATGGATGGGCACACTGCTCTATCTTTGGGTGCTTTCCGATGGATAGCTAACATTCGTCTGGGTTATCACATCCTCCGGATGGGTCCAATATGCTATCTGGAACCCTATATCCCTTGCCGATTTGCTCGCCAATTTGGGTATGATCAGTTATACGAGGGGAACATCAATTCCCAGCTATATTATGAGGGAGCGATAGTTGATGGAGAGCGTGGTTGGTTCTGGACACACGCAGGATGCACCAATGAGAGGTTTGAGTTGCTACGACAGGACCGTACCCTCCGTCCATGCTTACATATTGTAAGTGGTACCGGGGCATGAGTGCAAATCTGGAGGGATTCATCTCCCATGAATCTTGCCTGATGGTGCAGAGGTGCTAATCGAGAGCCATTCCCCGTGCATCGAGGCGGAGAGATCTTCGATGAGAAGAGGAGCTCGAGGTGGTTCCTACCGAATAGGCCATACAAGAAGGTTAGGAGGAAGAGTTGTATGGGGGGTTTGGGAATTTCCTCCCACCCAATATGATTTATCCCAGCCGGGGCTCGGAAGAGGGCAAGAGGCAACCACGGAGTTGGCCAGAGTTGAAGAGTGCTTGGAGTATGCCAGGGACTCTATTGCTGAGTGAATGCAATCTCCAACCCTCGCTCCTGATTCCCTATCCCCACCGGAGTGTAAGCGAGAGTCAGATGTCAGCGTTTCTGTCAAGATAGCAGCCAAGAGAGCTCGCTATGCAGAGGAGGCATCGGTTCGTGATGAGGCCTCGACTCAAGAAGAGGAGCCAGCTTAGGGAGAGGAGTTGGATCAAGTGATTGTTGCAACCGGCGCTCAGGCACAAGTTTAGCTTTCTGTAGATGTTCCCCCTTCTCCTGCTCCATGATAGCATCCAAATGGTGTTGGATTAAGGCTACTCTTTTGACTGGTTCAAACCACATCTGGACATGTATCTGAACAAACTGCTGTGTTGATAGGCGCAGATGCGGCTTCTCCATTCCAAAGGTGCTTGGAGGCGGCGGAAAGGGATGTTCAGGCATTGTACGCCCTTCGTTCCGAGGACGTGGTTGCTCGGGCCGTTGAAATTGTTCAATCCATATCAGGGGAACAGAAGCAATACTTAGATGAGACCATGGCCGAAGAGACTAGGTTGATTGAAGAGATAGAGCGAGTTATAATGGCCGACGAGGAGGTGGCTGAGGAGTATCAGAAGGCTAACACCTTTTTGGTGGATGCTACCCAATCCATGTTAAATGTGAGACATATGATCGCCGAGCTGCAAGCCTTTTTGGCCATTAAGGAGTCGGCTTAAGAATGGGCGTCGCAGGAGCTGAAAAAGATCAAGGACCGGCGGGGGTTGATCATTGCCAACCTCGAGGAGAAGAATCATGCCCTGGAAGCAGTGAGGGAGAAGCTCCACAAAGTTGTCACGTTCACTGAGGAAGACATTCACCGGGAGACCCTCACTACCTTAGAGAGGGAGCACCACAGGCAGATTCAGAACGCTGAGTCACGGGTTGAAGAAGTTTTGACTTTGTTTGGACATACCCTCTTTTGTGATGTCAAAACCTTTCTAATGGATGAAATTATGCTTTTGTTGTCTGCTTGTTGCTTCCAACGGCTTTGTGTGCAAATTTTCCAACTCCTTAGGATTTTAGCAAACTCCCAGGTATCAACGGATTTGATTTGCCTTTACTGATTACAGTTTGAATCGGGCTAGCTATACTATTCCCCCTTAGTATGATGAATTGTCAAGAAGTTTCTCTTCGGCTAATGCTAAGATTTCTTCTCTACCCTTAGCCGTTCGAGGCGTCAGATTGGGTTTATTACAACCGTTAGGTCGTAATTGAGTTAAGCTATATCGTTAAGTATAACAACTTAGTCCAACGGAATGGTCATCGTGTGCGACCAAAATAGGATACGAATAAACACTCGCCGTTTGGCGGATCCCTGCTCGGAATAGGAGGTTGATATTGCACATCGAATGACGATGATGGGGGAATCAAATCGTTCAGGGACGTATGAGTATGACGATTTGATTATTGTAGGAGCCATCACATAGTAGGCCACTACCCGTCGAATATTCTAAGAAAATATCAGAACGCTTGGAATGAATCGAGTCGTTCAGGGACGTATGAGTGTGAAGACTGATCTATATAATAGCTATCATTTGGTAGGCCACTACCCGTCGATTGTTCTATAAGGATATTAAAACAATCGGAATGGATCAAATTGTTCAGGGACGTATGAGTGTGACGATCGATCGGACAATGTCATTTGCGGGAATGATGGTGTCGGCTGTCAGAGGTAATCGTTTATGTGATAGGAGTTATCGTGATCGGAGCGACTTTGTGGACCTACCGCTCTATTAAAGAGAGTCGGTAAGTAGATTCCGATCGGAGGTGTGATGTTAACATGATAAGGATTATCGCGATCGGAGCAACTTTGAGAACCTACCATCCTATTGAAGAGGATTGGTATGTTGATTTTGCCAGAGGTATTTGTTAACATGACAGTGGGAGTGGTCCTATCGTCCTATTGGAGAGGATCAGCGGGGGATGTCAGGAGCAGTTTAGCCTCATGCACCAGTGGGAGGATTTTAATCATTTTTATCATGATTAAGAGTGGATTACTCGGATGGTTGGTTTTCATATGCAATAATCAGCTTATTCCGGGTTATCCTTAAGAATATAATGTGTAGTATTTTCCAGGAACTTCCCGTTAAAGGTAGGGAACAATTTAGCCTCGTATACTAGTTGGAGGTTGGCGGGTTATCCTTAAGAATATTATGTGTAACATTCTCCAGGAACTTCCCGTCAAAGGTAGGGAACAGTTTAGCCTCGTATACCAGTTGGAGGTTCGCGAGTTATCCTTAAGAATATTATGTGTAACATTTTCTAGGAACTTCCCATCAAAGATAGAGAACAGTTTAGCCTTGTATACCAGTTGGAGGTAAGGAGCAGTTTATACTCGTATACTTGTCGGAGTATCAGGAGACTAAGGGTTGTACTTCTTCAGAAATTTGTCGTTGACAGGCATCAGAATATTATCGTCGTTCGGCTTGACGAGGCTATAAACTCCATTTGAATAGACTGTCTCGATCACAAACAATCCTTCCCATTTGGGTTGGAGTTTGCCTTTCTTCTTGGAGCTAAGGATCATGGGTCGTCGAACTGTGAGGACCAGCTCTTCCTCCTTGAAGAATTTGTGTTTAACTTTTTTGTCGAAAGCATTGGAGATTCGGGCTTGATAGAACTCAATGTGTTACCGAGCTTCAAGCTGCATTTCATCTAATGCCTTGAGGTCTGCGAGATGTCCTTCATGACTTTCTTCAATCATCATCCCCGTTGCAAGTGCGATGCGTATGGATGAAATTTGAATTTTGAGTGGCAACACGGCCTCACAACCGTATATCAACGAGTAAGGCGTGACGTCGGTCGGTGTATGAACCGTGGTCCGATATACCCATAAGCTTTCACCTAGCTTCTCATCATAGTCGCACTTGCTGTTGGAGGTCAGCTTGGTCAAGATCTTTAATGATAGTCTTGTTCAAGGGTTGGGCTACTATTTGCTGACGGATTGTAAGTTGTGGATGACAGGTTCTGTATTCTGAACTTGTCACAGAACCGAGTGAAGGCATGACTCATGAATTATGATTCGTTGTCATGAATGATGTGCCTTAGGACACCGTATCAGTAGTTGATGTAATGCTTGATGAACTTGATCACATCGCTGGTCTTCACTTCTCTCAAGGACACGGCTTCGGCCCATTTGGAGAAGTAGTCGGTTATCGCAAAGATGAAGCGGTGACCTTTAGCTGATGGAGGAGATATCGGTCCGACGACATCCATCCCCATGTTTCAAATGACCACGAAGTCACTGATGGATGCATGTCTTCGGGTGGTTTGTGCATGTAATTGGCGTGGAGTTGACACGCGTGGCAACTCTTGGCGTAAGCGACAGTGTCGTTGACCATTTTGGGCCAATAGTAGACGATTCTTCGCAAGCGGTCCCAGAGCTTGGGTCCGAGTTGGTGAGCTCCGTAGGTACCGTCGTGGGCTTCCTGTAGGGCTTCTTGTGCTTCTGTTGTAGAGAGACATCGAAGTAATACACCGTTGTACAACCTATGATAAAATGCCTTTGTGGTGGCATTGTAGTAGAACCTCAGTGCACGTCTACAAACAGAACATGCTCCTTGACGTCTTCAGGTAGTACACCGTACAAGATGTAGTCGATAATTGGGTAGCGCTAATCTCTTGACTCGAACTGGCCTGAACTTTGGTTCGTTGTGTTCACCTCCAGAGCATACTCCGGTTGGTAGAGTCGTCGGCTTGCGACGGTGACATGTTGCCTTATCCTCAGCGGCTGGGCTAGGTTAGCTGCCAATGACGCTAATGCATCTGCGTGCATGTTCTTGGAACAAAGAACGTGCTTGATGTGGAAGTTGTCTTATGATTCGGCTAGCTTGATGGTCGCTTGGTGATATGGGATCAAGTTATCATTTCTGACTTTATATTCTCTCGTTATCTGTCTGATGATGAGCTAAGAGTCACTGTAGGCTTCAAGGTGCTTCACCCCCAACTCCTTAACAAATTGGAGTTCGATGAGCAGTGCGTTGACTCAGCCACATTGTTGGTACATGGCTCGGTTAGTGAGAAAGCTCGGGGTAATACATGGTTTTATGGAGAAACCAAGACCACCCCCACACCTACGATGATTGAACCATTGGTGCCCACGTGAGAGGCGTCGTCGAAGTATAGTCGCCGGGCTTCTTCCTACGAGGTTATATTGACCTCGTGGGTTTCGTCCGGCATGTCTTCAAACAGGCCAGTCTTCGACTTGAGTGGGTGACTGGCCATGAGATCGCAGATCATCTGTCCTTTGGCAGACTTCTGCGGCATGAAATGGATGTCGTACTGAGGCAGCAAGAGTGTCCATTGTGCCAGGTGCCAGTTCAAGGACCCGGGCTGTGTCATGATGACTCGGATAGGATTCATCCGGGAGATGACATGAATGGTTTGACCGACCAAGTAGTGTCGTATTTTCTGAATTGCGAACACTAGGGCGAGACATTCCTTTTCAACTATGGGGTATCGTCGTTCAACTCCTTGCTAGATGCTTTGCTCATGCAGGCATTGTCATTCTATGCTAGGAGAGCGCCAAGAGAATACTCCATCGCCCGCACATAGATCAGGAAGGGTTTTCCCGAGACAGGGGTAGCTAAGACAGGTGGATTCGAGAGATAATTCTTGATCTCATCAAAAGCCTGTTGGCAAGGCTCGTCCCATACGAAGGAAACACCTTTCTTCATCAGTTTGGAGAAGGGTTGGCACTTGTTTAAAAAATTTGCGATGAATCTTCGGATGTAGGTCAAACGTTCTTTTAGCCCTCTCAACTCCTTGAGATTTCTGGATGGTTGAAGCTCTTCGATGGCTCGCACTTTGTCTGGGTCAATGTGGATCCCTTTCGGGCTGACAATGAATCCGAGAAACTTACCACTCGTCATTCCTAAGAATGACTTCGTGGGGTTCATATTCAGTTGATGGGACCGCATGAGGTCGAACATGACTCTCAGGTCTTGAAGGTGATCGCCTTTGTCGCGACTCTTCACGACTAAGTCATCCACGTAGCATTCAACTATTTTTCGTAGATGATCTCGGAAGATGGTGCTCATGGCGCATTGATATGTGGTGCCGGCGTTCTTAAGTCTAAAGGGCATGACTGTGTAACAGTACACTCCCACTAGAGTCCCGAACGAAGTGTGCTTCTCGTCCTCAAGATGCATCTTGATTTGATTATATCCAGAGAATCCATTAATGAAGGACATCCTTTTGAAACCACACGTATTGTCGATGATGACATCTATAATGGGCAAAGGGAATTCGTTCTTGGGACATGCAGTGTTGAGGTCCCTAAAATCGATGCAGATGCGGATCTTTCCGTTCTTCTTTAGGATCGGAACAATGTTAGCCACCCAATCGGGGTGTTGTTCTTCCCTAATATAGTCTGATTCGACCAGCTTCTTCACTTCGGCTTCAATCGCCTCCATGATTTGTGAATGAAACCGTCTCTGCTGCTATTTAACGGGTTTGATGTCTGAGCCGATGTTGAGGCGATGCATGGCGATTTGGATCAAGGCCGGGCATGTCCTCATAATTCCATGCGAAGATATCGATATACTCTCGGATGAGGGATATGAGGCCTTCCTTCTCTTGGGGAGGAAAGCTATCATTGCCGAATATGAGCCTGGGGTTGGCCTCATCTCCCATATTAATCTGAAGTATTTTGTCCTCCGTGAGTGGACCACGTTGTTCGAAGCAACACTCCATTGGGCATTGACGTGGCGATCCCATGCTTTATCATAAGGCGGGATCTGGTCATCCTCTTTTATTTTGGTGGGATCGACCGTAGCCATGTTAACTTCTGAGCCCGCCTCTCGTAGATCGCATATCTATCCCATAAGTACGGATTGCCCAGTATAATCTGACAAACATCCCATAGAACTACGTCGTACGTGACCTCGTTAATATACGACTCATGGAGCACAAATCTGACAGTGCATTGATCAACTACACTCAGTCTCTCCTCCTTCTTAATGCACCCAAATGGATAGGGCTTCGGATGCTTGACCGTCTTCAGACCCAGCTTCTAAACCAAGGCCTCGGATATCAAATTCTTCTCGTTGCCCGGATCAACTATGGCATCAACCAAACTGGTCTTCACTTGTAACTTCAGCACAAAGAGCTGCTCTCGGGGGTCTTCGTCCTCTTTCGTGGCCAGTTTCCCCGCCATAAGGTTAAGATTGCTGTTAGGCTCTGTCATCCCCGGGACTTCTTTCGGACCTTGAGCTATCACATATGCCTTTTTCTCCTCCTTCTTCTTCAATCCTCTTGGCTTGAGATGAGGATACTTCTCCCAACACCGATCAGCAACATGCTCTGTCTTCTCGTAGTGACTACAAATCAGTTCTGCTTTCCCTGGATCACCCTTCTTCTCCTCCTTATATTTAGAACCACTAGACTCGCCTCCCGTCTGTTTGGAGTCTCCCTTAATCTCGTTGCCCTTCTTCTGTTTGCCCTCAATGGCAATAGCCTTCACGCTCGCCTCTACAATAGTTTCGACCGTGAATAACTTCATCTCCTTCCGGATGTAATCGCTCAATCCCGCCATATACTTCATAAACACATAATATCCCTCCGTCGCAATGTTGAGGACCATCGCCTGCTTCTGGAACTCCATGGTGTATTCTTAAATGGTTTGATTGACTCTTTGGCGCAAGTAGTACCACTTGTACCAACGCTCTTCAAGGAATCCCACCGGGTAGAACTGCTTCCTCAGTAACTCGAACTTGTTCCACGACACCGCCTTCTTCTCTAGCTTGTAGTAGGATTTTCACCATGTAAACGCGTGCCCTGAAAGCTTCAAAGTCACTCCAAAGCATCCTAAAGAAAAGAAGGTGGGCGCGAATGTGGTTTCTGTTAGCTTTAGCTCTGTCCCTCTGGCATGGTTTCAGCCAGAGCCCGTATTTAAAGTACAAGTGAAGACCGTCAACGATGATCCTTAAGGACAATGGCAGAAAGGACTTGTACAGCACATAACTCCTAGCGGCGAAATTCTTTGGGTCCATCCGGACTTGCTCGAAGATGAGCAATGGGCAGGATCCTCATCTAAAAAGAAGTCTAAAAGTAAGGGCAAGACCTGCTATCCCACCACAGCATTTCCTGAAAAAGATGATGAAGGTATCCCCACCTTATCACTTTCTGAAGATAAACGAGAGGCTCTTGTCACCAGGGGTGGGAATGAATATCATTATAAATACCCCGAAACCTCTGACACGAATACCAAAACATTGGCCGAACTGGGGGTAGTTACAACTCCCCCTGCACCAGCTAGAAAATCCCAACAAAAATCGGCCAATAAGCAAAAAAAGAAAGAGCCTCAACCTCAAGAGGCACAGAACCCGAAGCAGACTCGGTTCAATCGTCTAATTGGGAGAGATAAACCGGGAAGTTCAGATACTCCTTACCACTTTGATGTTATGGCTCAGCTAGCTAACATCCTAGCGAGAATAACTTTATATGAGTTATTACGCCTCTCCAGGGATACTAGAGAAGCCTTGCGAGAAGCTTTAGCTGATTCTGACGCATTCCTTACTCAAGTCAAGCCAGTCCTCGAAGAAACAGAATCATCAGTTCAGCTTTTCAATTTATCGGCCAAACAATTCCCTCATATTATGTTCACTAAGGATGACATGCAAGTGAAGAATTCAAAGCATTATAGACCTCTATACTTCACTGGATACATTGGCTCCAGCGTTGTTAACCGGGTCCAAGTCGATCCGGGTTCTGCAGTTAGCATCATGCCACTCCGGTTGATGTACAATCTCGGAATCCCAGCGAGCAAGCTGTCTTCTACAGGTACCGTTATATACGGATTCAATACCAGTGGATCCAGACCTTTGGGTAAAATCCGGATAAAATGCCAACTTGGGGATTTAAAGTCCGAAGTTACGTGCTACGTAATCGATGCGAAAACTTCCTGTAATTTACTATTGGGTCGACCATGGATCCATGGTAATCTTATAGTTCCCTCTACTCTTCATCAGTGTCTAAAATATATAGACGCCAATAATAAAGTTAAGACGGTGGTCGCGGATAAGCAACTGTTTAAGGGATTGAAAAACTACTTTACCGATTCCCTCCTTTACGGTGCTGAATCTGATACTGAATCATCGGCTCAAGGCACGGATAGTGGGGAAGAAGCTAACACCGAAGCCGGGCTTGATTACAATGGCGGTTTTATACTGAATGACATTGTACCCTTTGTAATCGGTCTTGACGATGGTTTATCGTCAGACGGTAGTTGTAATTGGCAACTTGCCGAAGAAGTAATAAATGGCGATTTAGAGTACTCATCGTGTTTGGCTAATGTAATGCAGGGATTGTACGATAATCCCGACATACACATGCCGCTTCAGTCGTCTTGCTTCATGAAAAAGCTCTTCCAGGGCTCGTTTGGAACAACCTTTGTCATTCCTGCTAAAGCAGGGGGTGAAAAGGAGTTAGTTTTCGGTAAAGGGGAAGTATCTCCGCCATCGTATTCCTTTTCAAACGAAGATAAAGATGATGAGAGATCTGGCCTTCATTTATCCAAATATAGTCAACAGGCGCGGGATTTCATGAAAAAGTGGGGATACAATTTTGCGCTCGAAGAAGGTCTTTGTTTTGGTCGAGGCCCACGAGTTCCACCTCGTATGGCCTATGTACCGAAAGGAAAACCCCATAACTATTATGGCTATAAAAGGGGTCTGGGCGATGCCTCTGATAACGAATGTTGCTGGCAAGTCATCGACCACTTAGCGAATCAAGATGGATATTCTTCCGACTCTTCTAATTGGGATTCAGATGTCAGCTTGGGAGAAGTACTCAAAGGCCTGATGTCGAATATGACCATGGTCGATCCTTCTATGATCCAAGAAGATGATCTATTGCCAACTTGGGAGGACCCATGGATTCATCATCTAAATATTCAGTATGGAGACCGATTCGAGCAAAGAGAACCTCCTACCGAAGATAAAGTGGTCCAGGTGAATATGGGTGATGAAGCGAATCTAAAGCCCATATTCGTAAGTGATAGTCTTCCACCGGATGAAAAAGAGGAGTTAATTTCCCTCATCAGAGAATTCATAGATGTTTTTGCCTGGAATTATGAAGATATGCAGGGCTTGATCCGAACGTGGCAGCCTACCGTCTTAACATCAAATCGGATGCAAAACCTATCAAACAACAGCAAAGACGATTTCACCCGCAAATCATGGAAGCGATTGAAGAAGAAGTCAAAAAAATAATCAATTCTGGCTTTATCCAGGAAGAACAACATCCGGATTGGCTTGCGAATATTGTTCCGGTCCTCAAGAAAAATGGGAAAATAAGGATATGCATCGACTTCAGAGACTTGAATAATGCATGTCCAAAAGATGATACAGTCAGGACACCTCTAGGTGTTTTCTGCTATACAGTCATGCCTTTTGGATTGAAGAATGCATGCGTCACCTATCAACGGGCAATGTCTAAGATTTTCCAAGAACATCTCTGAAAAACTATTGAATGCTATATCGATGACTTGGTGGTGAAAAGTCGTAACAAAGACGATCATATCAAAGATCTAAGGACAATGTTCGACCTCATGCGAACTCACCAATTAAAAATGAATCCCACCAAGTCTTTTCTTGGAATGTCCACTGGTAAGTTTTTGGGATTTGTCGTCACTACGACGGGTATCCGCATTGACCCCGACAAAGTAAAAGCAATACATGAGTTGCAACCCCTGAGAAATCTCAAAGAACTCCGAGGATTACAAGGGCAGCTGGCCTATATACGTCGGTTCATCTCAAATCTATCTGGGAAATGTCAGCATTTTCCAAACTCACCAAGAAGGGTGTATCCTTCGTCTGGGATGACGCTTGTCAAAAGGCATTCGAGGATATCAAAGCATATTTGGCGAATCCTCCCGTTCTTATAGCATCAAAGTCAGGTAAGCCGTTCTTAATTTATATTAAAGCGATGAACCACTCGTTAAGTGCTTTACTTGCACAAGACGATGACAACATTCACGAACAGGCCATTTATTACTTGAGTCGAACTTTGGTTGGTGCTGAGTCTCGGTATCCAATGATCGAGAAAGAATGCCTTGCCTTAGTATTCGCTATCCAAAAGATGCGACATTACTTAGTAGGACAAACGATTTACGTTATTTCCAACGTTAATCCGGTCTGAGTATTCATGACACAGCCAGCCTCTATGAATTCGACTAACAAAGTGGGCCCTACTCCTATCTCAATACGATCTGCACTTCAAACAACAGAAGTCGGTCAAAGGACAAGCAATTTGTGATCTCCTAGCGGCTAACCCCATAGCGGATACAGCTGAGTTGTACGATGATTTGCCCGATGAAGCTCACGAAGTCAATACTACATTTCATCAACAGTTATGGCAACTATATTTCGACGGAGCTTCCCGAGCGACTAATACAGCAAGCGCTCCCGGTAATTCTAGGATCTCCGCAGGAGTCGGAGTCGTCCTAGTTTCTCCGGAAAAACATGTGATACCCCGAGCCTACTCATTGATAGGAAAGTGTTCCAATAATGTGGCCGAATATAACGCACTGCTTATCGAACTTAGTTTCGCCAAAGAGCTGGGGGTCGAATATCTCGAGGCTTTTGGCGATTCTCAACTAATAGTCTACCAAATCCGGGGAGAATACGAAGTCAGGAATCAAGACTTAGTACCCTACCACAAGTCGGCCATCGAAATGGCAAGCTCGTTCGAACAATTCTTCATTGAGTACATTCCGCGCCTTCAGAACGCATACGCAGAAGCACTAGCAGCATTATCGGTATCTTTGGCACAACCTCCTAACTTTGAACAATCCATTACTGTCAGAACCCACCAATTGTTTGTGCCGGATTGCGCCATTAACATTAAGGAAGCATATACATCTAGGATCGATCTCGAGCCCCGAGACTGGAGATTTCCTATAATTGACTACGTGGTGCATGGTATTTTGCCACAGGACATAAAAGAAAGGGACTCGGTTCGAAGAAGAGCTCCGATATTCTATTACAATTCAACAACCCATACACTATATCGTCGTGCATACGATGGGTTATTACTCCGATGCCTCTCAACCAGGGAGGCAGAAGAGGCTCTCAAAGAAGCTCACAGCGGAATCTGCGGTGCACATCAACCCGGTCCCAAGCTCTGTGATCGACTTAGAAGAATGGGATATTATTGGCCAACCATGGTCAAAGACGCGGTTGACTACGCTCGACGGTGCCATGCATGTCAAACACACGCAAATTACATGCACCAACCCCCGGAACACCTCCAACCCTCAGCTACTTCATGGCCATTTGAGACTTGGGGAATGGATATCGTTGGTCCTATCTTCCCACCATCAGTTAAAGGTGACCGCTTCATTTTGGCAATCACTGATTATTTTTCGAAATGGGCCGAAGCAGTCCTACTCAAAGAAGTGAAGACAAGCGATGTCATCAAATTTATCAAACACCACATCATCTATCGATATGGCATTCCAAGACAAATTATACAGACAACGGTCCTCAGTTTGTGAGCAACGCTTTCATTAAATTCTGCAGAAAATTTAGGATTGAAGACCCTTCTACAGCATATAATCCTACGGCAAACGTATTAGCTGAGGCGTTCAACAAGATAATCATAAAGATTTTGTCAAAACTCGTGAAAACTAACAAGCGAGACTGGGATGACAAACTCGGCGAAGCCCTTTGGGCCTATCGTACCACGGTCCGTACGCCTACCGGGGCCACTCCGTATTCACTAGTGTATGGATACGAGGCTGTTCTTACTTTGGAAATTCAGATTCCATCCCTTCGTATCGCTCTCGCAACAGGGATGATGACGGAAGAACAATACCAGAAACGTCTCGAAGAACTTGAGATGCTAGACGAAAAGTGCCTACAGGCTCAACAACAAATTAAGTTTTATCAAGCCAGAATCTCTCGTGCTTTCGACAAGAAAGTTAAGCAATAAAGCTTCAAGGAAGGAGACTTAGTTCTCGCCATCCGGCGTCCTATGATACTCAATTCCAAGAAAAAAGATAAATTCTAACCCAAATGGGAAGGACTGTTTGTGATAGAGACAGTCTACTCAAACGGTGCATATCGTCTAATTACTAAAGATAGTGATAAGATCATAATGCCAATAAATGGTAAGTTCCTGAAAAAGTACTATCTTTAGTACGCTCAGAACAGATAATTAAATAGGAAGTTCCTGGAGAATACCATATATGATATTCTTAAGGATAACCCGAAATCAACCGGTTGTTCTGAAAAGGACCCGTCATCTAAACAATTCAAGTCTGGTCATAGAGAACTCCTGCTGTAATCTTCTAAGCACTCTCTTGTTGAGATGAGATTTGATCACTCTTTAGGATCAATCTTTCCTCATAAAAGAGTTCTCACCGTCCCTCACTATCAGGTTAGTTCACGACGAGCCTAGCAAAGTTCCTTAGGCCAAGTCTGGTCAAACTTCAACTATGATTTGTGTTCACACCCCCACTTTCATTCGGTCAAACCTTTTTACAGTTAGGACCACAACCAAAATCTCCTCTCGATTCCTTCCATGAACGAGAGGCCCACTTTCAAGTCGTTTTCCCTTTTGATAAACGAAGGACTTCACCCCTTTCGAACGACCAAACCTATAAAAGTTAGGGTCATCTCGATATCCCTTTTTGGTCAAAACTGTTAAATGACTGTGGTCAAGATCGGGTTTCTTTTCGATAAATGAAAATATTTCACTCCTTTCCCTTCAGCCAAACCTATAAAAGTTAGGGCTGGAGTCCGAATTTCATCTTGATAAACAAGAAGACTTATTTCCGGATCAGATAACCAATCCTATAAAAGTTAGGGTTAACTGAATCCTCTCGATTCTCAGGGTGGAGATCACATTCTTAGTTTCATCTCACAGATTCTCGAAGTGGAGATCCCACTTTAAGTTTCTTCTGCAGCCAATGATAGAATATAAAATTCTTCATCTTTGGTATCAGGTTCACTTCTCCCTTAAAAGAAGGACTGAAGATAGAATATAAAATTCATCATCTTCAGTATTAGGTTCGTCTTTGTCCTTTAAAAAGACACTACATTCTAATAACTCCATAATCCATACCTTACATATATGGGGAATTTTATCTCGAATCCTAAGTAGAGATAAGTTGGCGCCTAATACGCGCTGTCGGTTAGTCTTTTACCGTAAGAAAGACGAAATCTGCGTATTCAAATTCGTAGCATTGAGTCTAAAGGAGTTCATTTCTTTAGCACAACGTTACTTGTGAAACGGATCTAGATAATTCACAGGCTAGCCCGATTCAAACGGTAATTGGTAAAGGCATGTCAAATCCGTTGATGGCTGAGGATTTGCCAAAAATCCTATAAGTATTATGGTTGACTATTCTAAACAGAATAAGAAATCATAATAAGAATTAAGGTAGACTGAACAAAATACGCGTATCATTAACAAAAAACAAGTGTTCAGATACAACAGCTGCAGTCACTTTACATTGAACTTATGACTAACAATTTGTTGTTCTAATTTGACTAACTCTTCGGCATAAGTACGTTCAAGCTCACGCTGCAGCTCTGTCTTGAAAGAGTCCTCAGAAGCATAGGAGTTGGGCAGCTTCTTCCTCTATTTTGGCTAACCTTTCCCTCGAGAGCGCCAATTTGCTGGACATCACGGCTTTGCTATGCTCCTCCCCGGCCTTGGTCACCTCCAAAATAGCTCTTCGTTGTTTTGCCTCCGCCAGTTTCTATTCAAGCTCCGCTATTTCGACATCAACGGAGGCTAACGACGAGTCGATTTAGCGTAAATGAGCCAATCTTTCGGAAAGAACTTCCTCCGCTTGGTCGACACGTTTCCTCTATGCCTGAATCCTAAGCCCAACAGATGCTCGAGCTTCACGCCATGTTTGCAGACGAGTCTCCATTAGCGTAGCAACGTTGCCAGAAGCACCAATGGATTAGAGTTCTTGTAGTTTCATAAACTCGTGCTCTAATTGATTTACATCGCCAGTCAAAGCGTCAGCTATATTGAGAGAGCCAGCGTCCTTTATTAAGGCTATCTTGCGCTCAAGGACCGGCCGGAAGTGGCCGAAAGGGATCCTCTTCTCCAGGAGTTTGTCGATTAGCGACTCTACAAAATTAAAGAAATTTCCGATTTCCAAGCAAAGGAGCAGCTTATCTGGGTCGTCGTCAGATAATAAAGCATCAACGGCCTCGTGAAGTTGAGACGACAATCCTGCAACAACAAAAGAAAAAGGAAGCGCAAAACCATGAATATCCCATAATTATAAGTCAGAAAAATAAAAAAAGATATCGCGCGGGATTTACCAGTCCCCGAAGAGTTTTCTCCAACCGAACACACTACACCCGTTTCTGGTCGCTCAACTTCATGTGTCGCAGGAAGCGTTATGGGTGTAGCAGCCGTTGAAGCACCAACTTCTTCAGTTGGTCTCACGGCCTGTTCAGTCGAACTCCCGCTAATAGTTGTAGCAGGTACGATAGTTGGCATTCCTAAGGAAACCGGGAGTTGTTGCTGAAAGCCTGATGACCGAGCGTCAATAACAACCCCTGCCAAAAGCAAGAAATCGAGACTCTCAGATTCACCAGACTTTTCGTTAGGAATAGTTGTATCAGTCTTAATGACTGGTCCTACGATTAGAACCCTTCGATGATTAAATGAAAGATCACAAGTAAATTAGTGAAACATGGGAATAAGAACCATACCTGCAGGCGAATCAGCTGTGATTATTGGATCGGTGGCCTCGTATTGGGCTTGTTCAAGCAACATATCCTCAGAGGCCGATACCGGATCAAGTGAGGCTGCACCCTCCTCTTCAAAAGATGCGTCTTGGGAAACCCCTCGTCACCTTGACCCTCTGTTATCGCATCTACAAGAAAGTTCAAGAGTCAAAATACAGATTGTTTCGACTCACCAGACTTACAACAAAAGTCAAATAAGATTCACCTTCAACTGCGACGCTAGGTTCCTGCACCCTATTGCTTCGATCCACCTCTTGCAGCTTTTCTAACAGAGTAAGAAGTATAGAAACAGTTAGCGGGGATACGAATTCTCCATCGTTCAGTTCCCGCCACCTGAAAGATGCGCTACTGGTTTTAAGTATACCTGGACTCTCAGCCTATTCGGTTAAGCCTGGCTCGACGTCGTGACCCACGCCAGTCTCATCAGGAATACTTGTCTCAGCGTCTACGGGCTTTTCGAGCCTGATTCCGAGAGTTGGTTCCGAGAAGTCAATATCAGGGGAGGAAGTGTCAAAGATAAAGTCGCTTGCAAAATCTTCTTCTGCGAAGTGCGAAATTATTTAAGTTCAAAAGCTCAGCATATACCGGAAGAAATTATACGAAGAAGTACTTACCCCTTTCAGCCGTCAGTCCTTGATTCGCTGGTCCCGTTTCAGAGTTGCCCCGTCTCTTAGAAGCCAGCTTCTTGCGCTTAGCCGGACGTTCCTCCTCTGGATCAACAGGCCTCTCCTCGGAAAACTTAGAACGTAATTCGTGCCCTGGAGTGACCTGAGTTGTGGGTCGGGACCGCGTCCGATGAATAAGGCTGGGTTCTTCTCTTTCCTCTTCAGAAGCTGCACCTGGGATTTCAACCGACATCTTATTAGGATAAGCTGCACCTGATGATCCCCTTATGACTGGGCTCTAGGGATCGGCTATCTTGGCATGGTTGAGGACGAGGTGACTGCAGGCGGAATCTCCTATCCGCCTTGGCTGGGGCAGCTTCCCTACAGCCTCTCTGAGAGATGAGATTCTTCAAGTACCCTCTCTCCATCAAATCTTCAATTTCCCTCTTCTGGATACAACAGTCATTGGTGAGGTGGCTGTGATCCTTGTGATAGCGGCAAAATTACCTGGTGTTTCGGTTCTGCGGATTTGACTTCATCTGAGGAGCAGGCTTCTTGAGGTGTCCCTCCTTTTGGACCATGGCAAGAGCATTAGTGAGCGAGGTGTTGAAGATTGTGAGAGCATACTTTGGTGTCGGGTCCCTCTATCGGTCCCTCCTGTTGGACCGATTGGATCGGGAGTCGACTATCGAAGAGTCTCTCGGCCACTCCTACTTCGTAGGGGGCTTCTAGCTGGATTCTGGTGTAGGCGTCATCGTCGGTACTGTTGCTAGAGTCGATAGGGAAAGTGGCACTACTGGTGCCACTGAAGTTATGGCTGTGGAAGTCTCTACAGCCTTGGCTGATGCCTTATAAGCTCGAGCATCCTCCATGTTTATATACTCGTGAGCTTTGGCCATTAGTTGCTCATAATTGGCGACATGCTTCTTGGTAAGCGAGTAGGCTAACTCATTGCTCTACAAGCCGGCCACGAGTGCACACATGGCAACTACACTCCCTGGGTCATTGACCTCCAGCCTCTTTGCCTGGAACCTCTTGAAGTAGGTTCGAAGGCTCTCTCTGCCCTTGCCTCATATGGATCAGCGCATGAGGGGGCAACTTCTGCTTAGTGTCAGCCAGGAAGTGGTGGATGAACTTCCTGCTAAGTTATTGGAAGCTGTTGATGGACTTCTTCTCAAGAGCGTTCCACCAAAGCTTGGTACTCTCTAAAAGAGTGATCAAGAAGTATCGACAGATGATTGCATCCAATGTTTGGAGCTAGCTCATTACATCATAGTAGTTTTGAACATGCTCGAAGGGGTCTCTCTAGCCTTTATACTTCTCCACGTGAGATATCTTGAACTTCTCACATGGGGCATTCATAAGGTCATCTGAAAGAGGGGTGTTCACTCTGATCGCTTATGCGACCGGTCTGTACACCCGATCATAGCCAGAGGCCCCTATGATAGTAGAAAGGGCTGGAGAGGCACGATGATAAAGGAGAGTCTTAGGGACCACTACCCTAGTGCGATCCTTAAGGTGACTAGGACCAGGACTCTCGCCAGTGATTTCTTGATGAGAAAGAAGATGTCAGTGAGGCTCTCTAGGGTGAGTAGACCGACAAAGTGGTAGGGTCGCGTACTCAATGCGATCCTCCAACTTCTTGGCAGCAGCATGAGGAGTCCGAGGCGGGACTACTTGTTGTGCTCCAGAGGGAGGGTGAGTCTCCGACCGTAGGTCTCTAGAAGGTGGGGAAATAGCTGAGGTAGCTTACTGTGGCTGTGGAAGCCGATTGAGAAGTTCACTGGTAAAGGTAGTGAATTGCTCTTGGAGAGAATGATAAATTTTATGAGCTATTTCTTCAAGCTGGGCTCAAGTAACATAGCTCTAGTGTGGTTCTATATGGTGAAATTGATCAGCCTATCCTCAGAACTAGACATGTTTTCTTGATAAAGAAAGTGGGCCCACGGTGGGCACCAAACTGTTGATGTTAAGTGATCACACAGTCAATTATATTCCTGGTTGGATGGGGTGAAGTTGATGAGCGGTCGTTTTCATCCCCGAATATCCAATTCTGAGTTGAGTGGCTGAAGTCTGCACATATAGAAACTCGTGAGAGGACAAGGACTGGTTCCCCCGTAGTTCCTCCGATGGTCAAGTCAGCTGGTGAACTTGAGTGGGGAAAATAAAGAACTTTAAGAGTTCTTATGTGTGCAGTGTAATTTGCAGATGTAGCTCAGAAATGGCATTTTTATGTTACCTTAATCAGAAGCCTTTTGTTACAATAGTACCTCATATTTATACCGATGGTTGTAGGCACTAAAAATGGCCAAGAAATAAAAACAAAGTCGAACCTCACCATAAGCATAACAAGGGTCGTCATCATGACGAATCTTATCTCAGCCAACAAGTTAGTCATTGGAGACGAAGCTCATCATCGAAAATAAAGGTCGTCATTAAAGACAAAGTTCACCTAGAGATGAAAATCCTCTAGAAGATGAAGCCCATTCAAGAGACGAAGTCCATCCGCAGACGAACCTCGTCAAATAGTGCCTCACCTCTCAGAGAACGAAGCTCGTCATTGAAGACAAAGTTCATCTAGAGACAAGGCTCTTAACACCTTATCCTCCAGCAAACGAAGCTCGTCAGTGAAGACGAAGGTTATTATTAAAGATGAAGCTCGTCAGTGAAGACAAAGTTCATCAGAAGAAGTCCATGAGACTTGCTACGAAGCTCATCGTATTGCAAAACTTACTTTGTCAGATGAACTTCGCTACGCATCGAGGCTCGTCTTATCTGACAAACCTTGCTACGCAGCAATGCTTGTCTCACCAGATAAAGTTTGGCTGCATCGATCTTGAAGACCCAGTCAGCCCACGTGGGTTAAATTTAAGGAGTTAGTTATGCCTTTATCCCATGATTTCAGCACGTCAGTTACGCTAAAGACTTATAAATTACCACAAGTTGCTATGAATAAGCCATCACGAGCACAGGCACACAGACAGAGCTAGCACTCACATTCTGAGATCTCTTTTTGAGACTCGAACCTTAGTTCTTTTGATCTAAGCCATCTACAGAGGCTAATTCTCATCTCGAGTTGAAGCGATCTTGTTCTGATCATCAACGGGAAGCAAGTTTGACTTAAGCATCAAAATAAGAATCCTTTCACCACACGTAACCCATGTTAATTAAAGGAGAAGTCGAATCAATCTTCTCATCTTTTATACTTGAGAAAGAGCGGTTGTAAAAAGATTCTTATCAGGCGATAGAATCTTTTCTCAAAGCTAAAATAGTTAAGAGAACTAATCATTTTTTAATATTTTTTGGGACCCTACAGAGGATGACCACAGTGGGAGCACTCATTTTCTCTGATAAAATGATCATTGCATAATCGGATAAGATCGCGGTAGGAACTGACGTCAGACTCTCGTCATTGAGTTCAACCAGTTCAAGTACGAGGAGCTCCTCTCCTCTCATACTCCAAGTCCTATCAAGGCACGCAAGTGTCGCAAAGTTTCTCTTGAGACTCTAGCCAATTCAGCTAATGATAACTCAGCTCGAGTTCGTCTCGAGGAGAAATCCTTGCCTTTGAATGTCGAGGCTCTAAAAACAAGCTGCTAGGCTAAGCACTGGGTCATCAAGCAACCCAAGCAAATACCAGCTGTGGAGCCCACTGCTGATTTACTATCAAGAAGGGCAAGACGCCATCGACGCTAGAATCAGGCTCATTTTGAAGCCCGAGCCTTAGTCTCTCTGGACGGCTTCCACTATAGGCCATGAGATGATGTGTCTAAGGCTCGCAAGACAGTCGAGACTCATCTAACTAAGGTGCATCAAATTAACGAACCTCACCCAAGTGTCTGAGTGTGCTCAGACGACGAACACCATCTTCAACACGAGGCTCATCCAAAACAATCAATGCATTTCAAACCAAGATCGCCCTACTGTTGGAACTGGCCAAACTCAGGCTCGTCAAAATGACGAACCTCACCTCCAGCGTGAAGCTTGCATTATTGCTGAATTACACCCAAGTTACCAAATCGAGGTTCGACCAAAACGACAAGTGCGTCTCTTGAACCAGGCTCGCCCAAATATCGAGGTTCACATGAATGACAAGATTCATCTAGCTAATCAGACTCGTCAATCTCTAGCCCTTAGAGATTCTTGCAGCATAAGCAAGTTGCCGGAGTTAAAAGGGGGTGGTCCTATTACTGATCTGTGAGATTACTTGGTTCGTAAGCGCAGTATGAGCCAGATGAAATCCCGCTGTAGCTGTGAGAAGCTCATCTCCTTGGTACTAGCCAAATGCTAGTGTGGGGGTCCCACACCGAGATCATTTATTTTCGAGTGACTATCTAAATTGTTGACAGTTCCGTCATCCAAAAGAAGATGCTTTCGCCCTAGAAAGCATGTCTTAAAACAATTAACCTGTTAAGATTACGGTCAACATGATTAGCAGGGGAAAGGGCAAAGGACTACTAGTCCTTCTGACTCTTCTGATCCTAAATTCTCTTCAGGGCTGAAAGAGTTAGTTATCAAACAAGACATCATCTTTCAACGAACCAACACACAGACTAGCTAAGTAACTCTACTGAATTACCGACAACTGCAGATGATATCGACGAGTGTAGACGTCAAAAATTACCTACGGGTTCCTGCACGTAGTTCAAGATTAAGAGAAGATAATAAATTATATTATCTGAGTCAAAGAGGATTATCTGACATCGACTAGCGAATGAAGCGAGTCGATGAAGCGTACATATCAACAGGACGGCAAAATAGCAAAGAAATGATCCAATCGGGAAATACGTTTAACTCATGAAAGACGAGGCGCCATTCGTGTCTCGTCTGCTCCATGTATGATTCACCCATGGGAGATTGTAGAACTTTTCCCCGGCTTTCTGACGCACTTCGAATCACATCGTTCCGAAACCGGATCGGAAAGTTACGAGTCAAAAAGGGGAAAACGGCGTCTCGACCAAGGCCAAGACACATTTGTGTCTCGGCCTAGCCAGGACTGTCCCAGCCCTAAAAATACTATTTCAAACCTATTTTTTCACTGTTAACAGTCTAAATTTTGGTATATTCTGATCCAAAGCCTCTCTAACTGACTTGAACATGATTTAAACTAATGATAAGAGAGAATCGACTGTTCTTATTCGAAAACAAAGCTTCTGAAGCCTATAAATATGGCCCTAGTGCCTTCATTTAGAGGGATCTGGAATTCTCGAGCCTTGGCGAAGCCCTACTGGATTGAAGAGTGACGAGCCAAAAATTCAAGAGAGGAGAAAGAGATCTTGGCGAGTTCTTCGGCATAAAAGAGAGTTTGATAGATCTGCAATCTGGTTCATCCCTTTTCCTTGAGATCGTACCTAGCTGCGATTCTCGAGAAGAGTAGGTATCTCACTTTGCTGAGATATTCACTTTAAGTTCTTGACCCCCTTTGCGAGTCAACGAAATCTATACTTTGATCTGATAGCTCGGTGGCCCACGGATTAACCCCGGCACAGGCAAAGATCCCACATAAACAGCGGGTGATAAACGTCTGTTGTGTGTGTTTTAAGAAAGTTATAATTTTTATTTTCATTTATTGAGTTATTTTAACGATTAAAGTTGTGATGAGTCCGTTAATGAAAGAACCAACTTTTGACCAAAACACGCTGGCGACCACGATGGGAGCCAATAGCCTTGCTGTCGTATCGCAGTCGCTGATCAAGATCCCTATGAATGAAGAGGTCGAGTATGAATTCGACCAATAGAAGTTCGAGGAGTACGTCTCCTCCTCCTCCTCTAGATCTTCCTCTCCCTACAAGCGCAGGAGGACCACTTCCTTAAAGAAGGTTCATTGGTCTTCAGATCTGAAGACTCGGGTGATAATCTTCACCCGAATGCTGCTGAAGCCTCCTCTCCAGCCTCTAGGAAATCCAAATCTGACGTTCGTGACAACTCCTCGAAGGTTAAGGAGTTGCCCGTCGAGAGCACACCAATGCTGACGAAGAGGGCTCGCCAGAGGCGCCGCCAACATCTTGCCCACCAATTCGCCAAAGCTTTGGAGCTGGTGGACGGAATCCACTACCAAGCAGATTTAAAGTTCAGAAAACACCAAGTGGCTAAGCCGTCATCACAACAAGCACCGGGATCCTCCTCCTAACCGTCGACTAACAAATGGGTTCATGTCAAATGAACCCATTCTACTCTCGAGGAGTGTATCCAGAAGTACCGCACACTTCTTACACATGTCTGGATCCTTGTAAGAAAAGCACAAGAGTTACAAAAAGAAGAGGTTGTCAAAGAGCAGAGCCGCCAAGACCTAAGCAGGTTTGGGTGCCGAAGGCCAAAACAACGCCTCTATATGACAAGAGACACCATTCGTGTCTCTCACTCAATTCCTGTTCCAAGGCTGCTTCCCATTCTTCGTTAATTTCAGATCCCGCTTCTATTGCTCCCGCATCTCCGGTGAAGCCCTACGACAACGTGGATCTCTCCAAGTTCAAAATTTCATTGAAGGATCGCCTTGGTCCTCTACCCGAAGATCAAGGAAAAGCTCCTATTAAGGAACGCTTGGGTCCGTTGAATAATTCCCGAACAACTATTCAGACTGGGGGTCGTACGTGCCCTCCTAACAAATTGGTTCCTGGAACCACCCGCTTAGGGGTTTGTGTGGAAGATCGAGAGCCCGCTGGGATTCCACTTGCACGAAGGAGTAATTATAAACGTGTGACTCCTGCGAACGCCAACAAGACATTACATCCTCAGAAGAAGACGTGTTCGTTACATGACAACGTCATACCTGGGGTATCAAATCAGTAGCCGATAGGTTGATGAGTTGTACTATCGGGCTGGGGGTATAAATAAATCTCGAAAGAGAAGTACCCCAAAATTAGACTCACACTGCCCTTGTGAGAGGTTAATCAGGACAGTCTGATCAGTGTAGCTACCCCAAGACCGCTCCATAGAGGGTCTCGGTATTCCAAAGGCTTTTCACTGAAGCGTCAAAACCTAAATCAAGATGCTCCTGCAAAAGAAGATCGGCCATTCAAGATGACGAACTCCCAAAAGTCACTGTCAACATGGCTGACAAAGGAAAGTCTATGTTCAATTCGAATAATTTTAATCCTGATTTTCTCCAGGAAGAAAAGTCGATTCAGGAATAGCCTGACGAGTGTCTCAGGTCTAGTTAGAAGCCATCAGACATGGAGATTACCCAAAGATGCACGAAGGACTATCTTTAGAAGATAAACTTTCGGATACTTGCTCTGCAATCGCCTCCAACGATACAATATCTAGCATGGGGCGAGCTCGAGAAGTATTCATGATCACTACCGAACAAGTGGCTCAACTTCTTCAAGAAGCCTTGGCCAAACAAAAAAAAATTAAATGAAAATGGAGATGGTCGTACAGCGGGTCAAGGATTTACATGCTCAACAACTATAGGAGTTGTCAAATCAGCACGGTGAATCCAGTCGTCGCCATACTACCAATCAGGTAGATAGCGACTCTACCAATTAGGTAGATAGCGACTCAGAGTTAGAGGAGACTATCAATACTGATGCTCCTCCTAATGACAAAGATGCTAAGGGTGCCCCAACAATAATACCAACACTGGGGGTGGCCCCATCACTAATAATAATGCTGAGGGTGATCCCATCGTTCGTCCTCTAAATCGCCCGAAGAAAAATACAGGCGACAACGAGATGTTGAAAGAGCTAGAGAATAAAGTCAATGCTTTAATGTCCGCTCAAGAAGTAAGGAAAACAAGCATTCTGTGTCTGTATCCAAGAGAGTGAGATTCAATCTTGTACCCGACGAAGTTCACCATAATTAACTTCACGCTATTCGACGGGAGAGGCTCGTCCACTTAACACTTGATCTATTTCAAGTCTCATTTGGGAGTGATATCCAGGAATGAACCATTGATGATCTGATCATTCGTAGGAACTCTTCGTGGGGTCGCCTTTGATTGGTATCGACGTCTCAAGCCAGGGAGCATTAACTGCTGGGACAATATGGAAAGCTCATTCCTCAGTAATTTCTTTGATGATGACACTGAAGTATCAATTGGAGCTCTTCTAGATGAGAAGCAAGAAGACGGAGAATTAGTTGACACCTTCATCAAACGCTTTCGAAACAAGGCGATGAACTGTCGAGAACTAATCACAGAAGAGTTCATACTCCAGACCTGCTATCACAATCTCTCCCTCGATGTCCTCGAAGTCATGGGAGTTTTCCTCTCAACCACTTGGAAAGATTTAAAACTACATGGAGAATAGGTCGAGTGCTTCCTCAGAAGAAAGAAGACCAAGAGAAGTCAACCAACAACACATGTGGTTGCTATTGATGTTAATCAAACGTCATACCAACAACCTTAGAAACAGTGAAGGACTCCAGATCCGACACTCTAAAAAGAGTACTCCTTCCAGGATGAGGAAGTTTCAGCCATCTTTAAATACCTCCTCACCAGCGATAAGATCGAACTACCGCCTATTAAAGATCAGGAAGGAGCTAAGAAGATTACGAATCCAAACTATTGTGCGTACCATAGGAAGGTTCTTCATCCCACCAAGGTTTTCTTTGGCCTCAAAAACAAAATCCAACCTTAATTGACTCCGGCGTCATAACGGCAAAACAAGCCAAATGAGAGCAGTGTAGACTCCGAAGAGTATACGAGTATAAACTGCTTCTCCATCTACACCAACAAGGTATACGAGTATAAATTATTTTCTAAACCTCCAATTGGTATACGAGGCTAAACTATTTCCCAAACCTCTAACTGGTACACGAGGCTAAACTGTTCCCTACCTTTGATGGGAAGTTCCTAGAACCAATAAAACCAATAAATTTTTAAGGATAACCTAAAATTTATTATACATTATACATGGTATTCTTAAGGATAACCTAAAACCAAAAAATTTTTAATCATGATAAAGAATGATTAAGAACCTCCCACTCTGGCTATTTAATTATTTTCAAGATGATTAAACCCTCCCTCTGTGACTTCTCAAGCACTCTTTCGTCGAGATGAGATTCAATTTCATCCAGTCAATCTTCCCTCACAAAACCCCCATGATCTAATTATGGAGTGCTTAATTCCTTACTGATCAAATCAATTGACGGTGGGTCCACTAAAAATAATTTCTGGTTTGATCCACTCAAACTCCTGCTGTATATATACACTCAACACTTCCATTATTAGAGTCCGGACACAGTATTGAAAGTTTTAAACCCTTAGAATTCGGACACAGTATTGAAAGTTTTAAATCCCCTTATGTTAAAGTCTATGCAACTTGACACCAGAAACTCTCACTATATTGACACAGTGATTTTTGTAAATCGACACTCCAACTGTTATTTGTACCACCTCACCCCCATTTGGTCAAACCTTTAAACGGTTAGGGCTAACGCTAAAATCCCCTCTCGATTCCTTTCATGAACGAGAGGTACACAAATTGAACGATCAAACCTTTAAACCGTTAGGATCATCTCAAACTCCCTTCGGTCAAACCTTTAAACAGTTAGGGCTAAAACCAAAATCTCTTCTCGATTCCTTCCATGAACGAGAGGTTTACAAATTGAATGATCAAATCTTTAAACAGTTAGCATCGTCTCAAACTCCCTTCGGTTAAACCTTTAAACAGTTAGGGCCAAAGCCAAAATCACCTCTTAATTCCTTCTATGAACGAGAGGTCCACGATTGAACGATCGAACCTTTAAATAGTTATGATCGTCTCAAAATCCATCTTAGTCATCAAACCTTTAAACAGTTAGGACCAAAACCGAAATCCCCTTTCGATAAACGAGAAGCTTCCACCCACATCGAGCGATCAAACATTTAAATAGTTAGGATCGTCTCAATCTCTCCTTTGGCCAAACATTTAAACAGTTAGGTCTAAAGTTAGAATTTCATCTTGATAAATGAAAAATTCAGATTACTAAACCTTTAAACACTTATGGTTATCTAAATCTTTTCGATTCTCGGAGTGGAGATCCCACTCTTAGTTTTATCCTTCAGATTCTCGAAGTGGAGTTCCTACTTTGAGTTTCTTTTGCACCTGAAGATAGAAAATAAAATTATCCCCAAGAGAAGACACAACATAGCTCTTTAGCACCAAAATCCATACATTTCACGCATAGGAAACTTTATCTCGACTCCTGAATAGAGATAAGTCTACGCCTAACACACGTTGTCGGTTAGTCTTTTACCGTGAAAAGAATAACAGCCCATGTATTCGACATCATGGCATGCTGTTATTAATAACGCCAGAATCCATGCTTCACGCATGGGGAACTTTATATCTTGACTCTTGAATAGAGATAAGCCTACGTCTAACACGTGTTGCCGGGTGGTTCGTTCCCGTGAAAACGACCAAGTCTATGTATTCAATATCATAGCACCAAGTCTTAAGAGAGTTCATTCTCTTAGCATAACGTTACATGTGGAACGAACTTAAACAATCTACATACTAGCCAGATTCAAACGGTAGTCGGTAAAGACATTTCAAACCCGTTGATGGCTGAGGGTTTGCCAAAAATCCTATGAGTATTATGCTTATCTATTCAAAACGGAATGGGTAATCATAATAAGGGACAAAAGTCACTAACACATCAGCTTCACCAGTTGGTCTCGTGACTTGAACAGCCGAGCTAACCTCAACTCCAGTTGAAGCTTTGAGGATAATAACTTTAGATGTTCGGCAACTTCAGATATAGTAGTTCTATCAGTACCAACAGCTGGTCCTACGATCAAATTTCCCACAAAGAGCTCAACCTGGTGAGCATCCGAAGCATTCTTAGCTCGCTCTTCCAGACACTCCGATGACTATACGAGTCTAAACTGCATCTCCTTGAACCTCCGACGGGTACACGAGGTTAAACTAATTCTCGAAACTTACAGTGGTATATGAGTATAAACTGGTCATCCCCGCCTTAAGCACCTAAACTGTGTAGATATCTAGTCATCATACGAGTATAAATTATGTTTATATCGGTCGACATGTAGCCGTGAGTCAACGTCGGTCAACGCGTTACGATGAAAGTTAATTCGTAGCTGTGAGTCGACGTCGGTCAAAGAGTTGCAATGAAGGTAAACGCTAGTCAAAGCGTTGCAATGAAGGTCAACATCGGTCAATGCGTAGCCATGGGTCAACGCCAATCAATGTGTTGTGATGAAGGTTAATGCTTCAACAGTTAGCGCTGAAACAAGGCTTGAAATAATCCTAAGTCAAAGGATAATTCTGAGGATTTCAACCATAACCCGGGTGTGAATCTCGATGAAAATAAACAGTTCAATGTCGACTCAATGATATGAGTTAAACACAATAGTTTTACTTCGAGACTTCGATAACAGTCAGACTATAAACAAACACCAGAAGAATTTGAGCTATTCGACAAAATATTGAGTAGACAGAAAATTGCAGAAGTTAAGAATTAAAGCTAATTGTAGGTCCTTTCACACTGACTGAAGGTTGAACCTATCACATTCAAAGTATTCCATGTTCTTCTATAAAAGAAACGAGACCGAAACACTTTGGAAGGGGTATCTGTAAGCGTTAAAAATTGCCTATGGGTTCCCGCATATAGTTCGAGATGAAGAAAAGATGATAAATGATATTATCTGAGTTGAAGAGGATTATCTGACATCAACAAGTGAATGAAGCGAGTCGACGAAGCGTACGAATCAATAGGACGACAGAATAGCAAAGAAACGATCCAATCGAGAATTACGTTTAACTCATGAAAGACGAGGTGTCATTCGTGTCTCATCCGCTCCACATATGTTTCACCCTTGGGAGATTGTAGATCTTTTCCTTGACTTTTTGACGCACTTCGAATCACGTCGTTCCAAAATCGGATCAGAAAGTTATGACGAAAACAATCAAAAAGGGGAAAACAACGTCTCGGGCAAGGCCAAGACACATTTGTGTCTTAAGGCCAACACACATTTGTGTCCTGGCTAGGGCCGAGACAGACTATCTAAGCTGAGGCTGTCTCGGCATGGTCGAGACTGTCTCGGCCTAGCCAGGCCTGTCCCGGCCTCGAAAATGTTGTTTCACACCCGTTTTTTCACCGTAACCGCCCAGATTTTGGTATATTCTAATCCAATGCCTCTCCAACTGACTTGAACGTAATTTTAACTGAAGATAAGAGAGAATCGACTGTTCTTATCTGAAAACAAAACTTCTGAAGCCTATAAATATGGTCCTAGGGCCTTTATTTAGAGGGATCCGGAATTCTCGAGCCTTGGGAAGCCCTACTGGATTAGAGAGTGAGGAGCCACGAATTCCAGAGAGGAGGAAGAGATCTTAGCGAGTTATTCGACATAAAGAAGGAGAGTTCGATAGATCTGCAGTCTAGTTCATCCCTTTTCTTTGAGATGGTACCTAGTTGCAATTCTCGAAAAGAGTGGGTATCTCGCTTTGCTGAGATATTCGCTTTAATTTCTTGACCCCTTTGCGAGTCAATGAAATCTATAGTTTGATCTGATCGCTCGGTGGTCCACAGATTATCGGGCATAGGCAAAGAACCTACGCAAACAACGGGTGATAAACGTCCGTTGTGTGTGTTTTCAGAAAGTTATAATTTTTATTTTCATTTGTTGAGATCATCGTAACGATTAAAGTTGTGATGAGTATGTTAATGAAAGAACCAACTTTTAACCAAAACAACGAGGAGCCTGAGAACTCAGCTATTGCCACTTCTCAAGCATCTAGCACCGATCAAAGTGAACAAGTGAATGCTCACATGGCATAGAACGAAGAAGACTTGGCGAAAAAGCTAGAAGAACAACAGATTATCCTTCTCCAACAACAAGAAACTATCAATCTCATGAGGGAGATGATAGACAAACTCACCAAGGCAAAGGAGAAGAAGAAAAAGAAAACTATCAGTGAAGCCTCAGGATCAAGGCATAGGCGATCTTCACCCGGTGCTGGGGAATCTAGTCATCGAAACCAAGATGGCGCTGATGCAGAGGATAAGGATGAAGAAATTTTCAAATTTTATTTTGAATCATCAGAAGATGAATCCAACCCTCGTAAGCAAGAGCGAGACCAGAAGTTGGATGACTTCTAGAAGCAACCTGATGCTTTGAAGCTTCAAGGAAAGTTCAAAGAATTAGGGGTGACTAGACCGTACCCCCATCGAATGGGATGCCATCCCCTACCCTTCGAAGTTCAATCCACTCAACCTCCTACAGTTTGATGGTAAGGGGTCACTTTTGAATGGTTCCGCAGATTAGAGCCAGAATCCATCACTAATTAGAACGACATGTAATGCTCTTTATGGTCAGATTCTTCAATGATGACACAGAAGTGTCTTTGGTGACCCTACCAACCGAAAAGCAGAAGAAGACAGAGTCCGTTAGTGACTTTATCAAGAGATACAGGAACCAATCACTGCATTCTCGTGATCATGTCTCGGAGACCACTTTCATCGAGATGTGTCGAAACAACCTCTCCATTAATATACTGTCCAAAATAGGCGCTGTTGATGTTCATAGAAGGATTTGTTCTGGCAAGGAGAGCAGGTCGAGAGTATGCTTAAGAGGATAGATGCTGAAGAGCCTCGGAGTTTCATCCCAAAAAAGGGGGTAACCAAGGAAACTTCACCCCTCAGAAACAATCAAAGGGGAAGGATACTTTGGCAGTAGAGACTACTTCCTCCCCTAAATCTTCTTCGAAGAAGAAGGGCAATTCTTCGGATAACCACTTCCAGAAAAAGTACAACTTTAAGGATGCACAAGTCGTCCCAATTCTCAAGTCCTTAATCAAGATGAAGAAGATCAAGCTCCCAGAGTTAAGGCAACCTGAAGAAGCATTAAGGACAGATGATCCTAATTACTGCATGTACCACAGGATGGCGCATCACCCGACAAAAGCATGCTACATCCTGTAGGATAAGATTCAAGCTTTGTTGGATGCAAACGTCATGACCCTTCAATCTAAACAAAAGAAAGTATCCGCAAATATGATCTCCTTTTGATTCGGAGATTTTACAGAGCTCCTTGTCCAAAACGATGTGAAACTGATCCCACGAGTAGAAACTAGGATCGTGAATTTTGATCCTCATCATTAGAAGGAGAAAGATATGGTTCCTTACACTACGCCGGAAGGCAAAGTCATGTAGGTCCATCCTGACCTACTTGCAGATGAGCAATGGACGTCGACTAGTCTTGCAATGCTGTTTTTGTCATTCCAGATGAGGGGGTTGAAACTACTTCCCTCAGTAGCTCCAGTGGTGAACAACTAGGATTCACCACACAACATGTGCAGACATCAGGAACCCGCGATGGCAAGGAATACTTGAAGAAGTACCCTGAAGCGGTGGACACCCACCAAAGCCAACAGAGGAGGCAGCAAAGAGGACATAATTGCCCAATAATGATCCAAATGCAAAGGAGCTCCGTTATAATAAAGCGCTCTAGAAAAATACTCTTGAAAGCTCGAAGGGCCCAGCTAGCCAACATCCCAGCAAGGATCATATTGTTCGAGCTCCTGCATTTATCCCGATCAACCAAGGAAGCTCTACGTGAAGCATTAGTGGACAATGAGATTGTATTTGACTTGTAATGAACTTGTGTGATGCTCTAGAGTTACCAGGATTAGCTCCATATTAACCGCAAGTGTGAGTAGAGCAGAAGTTTTTTATATACATAATTGAGGAATTTCAGAGTAGGGAGCAAACAACATCCAAGGGCAATCCGGCATGTTCTTGAATCTGCAATGCACTCTTACATGTTTTTGTTTATTATGGTAAAAATTATATCAGAATCTTTTGGCAATTGAATAGTACTAAAGTGCTAATCTAACTTTAGCAGCACTATCAAATTACTATCCATTTGCACGTATGACTGTGTGCCACTTAACTGGGATGTTGGTTTGGTTGTTAACCATGTCTCTATCATCATGATCAAGTTGCCAATGGGATTGTCAATAGGAATACTCTCATCATTACATGGTTGGATGAGCGTAGCAATTGTGCATTGTGAATTTTCTGTCGGGATAGTTCTGAAAAAGTTAACAAACAACTCGCAAGGTTAACAACCAACCATAACCTTAACAATTAACTCATAAAGCTAATAAAAACTCATAAATATCTACTAAAGTTAACTAACTAGTAACTTTAACAACCAACTCGTAACATTAATAACCAACTCATAACCTTAACAACCAACTCATAACTACCTGTAGGCGTATAAAACTACCTATAGGTCCCTTAACACAGCTCGACGACGTCGATTCGACAAACGAACCATCGGGCAACGTATCCAAACACGATCGTTAGTCCACAACACCAAAGCCAAGTGACACGCGACGAAGCGTATTAATGAGGCTACGAAGCTAACGAACCGCACGTAAACAATGGAATAAATCCACTCGCGTGCGGAATCAAGCCAACGGGTTGAAGAATCAACGAGTCATCCAACCAAGAACGGACTCAGATGAATCGCGATCGAATCAAGATTAGTTTCGAACTCGAACTCAGAATCGGATTTACTGCCAAATCAGGTCAACGAATCAAGTCCGAACAAGTCAACCACAGAACCGGAAAACGAGCACAAAGAGACAAAACGGATACAACAACCAAACGACGGATCCCAAACACCCGGAGGGGCTCGGCCGAAACCGAGCCACCTCAAGGTGGCTCAGCCCAAGCCGAGCCACCCTGAGGTGGCTCGGTAGCCGAGCCACCCTGGGGTGGCTCGGCATGAGCCGAGCCACCTTGAGGTGGCCGGCGGCCTGGGTGTCGGGCATTTGTGCGCAGGCACAGTTCAGGGTGCCTATAAATAGGCCACCCCCTTGTTCATTTGAAAGGGTTAGGACTTTTGGAGAGCCGAAACTCTGCCGGATTGAGACCTTGATTTTTGAGTTTTGAAGGCTTGAAGACTTGGACGTTCAGATCTGTTTCTCGGCGAGCATCCGCATCACGAAAGGCAGGAGTTCGAGAGAACCGGATCTCAGATCTACGTTGCTATACTCCGGATCAAAGCTTGGTCTTTGATCCCGAGAATCGAGCGATTGTTTCCTTGGTGAAATAATCCCTCCGGCTATTATTTCCTTGGTGAAATAATACCCGTAATATTACGTAGATCTGTTCGGATCTAGATCGTGCGGTGGTCAACGGATCAACCATCGGCGCAGGCAAACAACCCACGCAAGCGAGTGACCGGATAACAGGAGCTCGCGATTTGTTAGACAAATAAGAAAAATTGTAATTTTCATTTTTTGTTTGATTTTCATTGTAACCGGATCTTATAAAAAGACCAGATCTTTGTAACTCAAAAAGTTATTATTTAAGAGTACAATGGAATCATCAATGAAGAAAGCTACCCTTTTTCCCGTGAACAATCTGGCGACCACAATGGGAGCCACCGAACTCGCTGCCGAGATCGGAGCGTCGCAGCCGCGGATCTCGATCACGGTCGTAGAGGAGGTCGAGTATGAGTTCGACCAGCAGAAGTACGAGGAGTACGTGTCCTCGTCTGGATCAACCTCCCCCCGTAAGTCTAAGAAATCCCAGAAGTTCTCCTCCAGGAGAAAAGTTCGTTGGTGCGAAGAAGTTGAAGCCACCAACGACAACCTCACCCCGATCGACGCCGAAGTTGCGTCGGGTGAAGTCCCACCGGCCTCTAAGCAGGTCAAATCCGCCATTGAAGGCGTGGTGACTCTCTCTAAGAGAGCTCGCCAGAGGCAGCGTCAACGCCTTGCGAAGCAATTCGCAAAGGCCATGGAGTCTGTTGACGGGGTCCGCTACAATGTGGATCTGAAGAGCAAACGAGGCAAACAGCCTCAACAACAAATGAAGGGTGGTTCCTCTAAGCCATCAACGATGGAGTGGGTCCGTGTCAAATGGAACCGTTAGACACTGGAGGAGCGTATCCGCAAACGCCGCGCATTATCAGCGCAGGCACGGGCTAAAGCTGAAGAAGCCCGTCGGAAGCTACAGAAAGAGGTGGTCAAGAAGCCGCCATCAACTCGCAGAGTTTGGAAGCCGAAGTCTGAAGCGGCGGTTCAGACCAAGGAGCAACAATCGCAACCGTCGAAAGTGTAACTTCCGGCGAATCAATCCAAACCGCCGATGACTTCCACAATTGCTCCGGGAGATTCCGCAGGACCGTCCCAGAAAAGGAAGTCAGTTTTGGAACGCCTCGGTCCAATTCCCGATAAAAGAGGCAAGGCTCCAGTTCAAGAACGTTTGGGCCCGATGAAGAAGCCCCGAACGACTCAACTTGCTGGGGGTTGCCATCATTTTCAGCATGACAAGGAGTTCAAGGCTGCCGCGCGTGCTAATTTGCGCATCGAAGTCCAGGAGCCCGCTGAGAACTCACGTCCACAAAGGTATGTTTCGAGGCGCGTAACTTTTGAATACCCAAAGAAGGCAATTCGCCCCCAGAAGGAAACGTTGTCGTCCAATGACGATGACGTTATACCTGGGAAATCGTGCCAACACGCGATAGGTTGCTCCGACTTTAATACGGACGAGCTGTACTATCGTGCTGGGGGTACGAGCAGAGCCAGAAAGAGAAGTCCTCGTAGGCTCGAAACTCAATGCCCCTGTTCCAAACTCATTCGGGCGGTATTGTCTGAGTGTAATTGCATCAAGACGGTCCCCGAAAGAGTTTCGGTTTTTGAGAGGCTCAGTACCGAAACGCCAAAGCTAAGGCCTAGGCGTTTCTGGCGAAGAAGAATGGTGGTTGAAGACGGAGAATTTCCGAGGGTCACAGCTAACATGACCAGCAAAGGGACATCGTCACGGGATGATCTCGAGTCGATTCTGAAAGCATCCCGGCATCTAACCCGTCTGCAGTCTGGAGCCATCGCACGAGGGACGTATGGTAGGGTTCGGACAAGATTACCTTCAGAAGGTGAAGAGTCAGATGCCTGCTCTGCGGTCGCATCAGATAATACAGTATCCAGTGAAGGGGAACCCCACGAGTCGCTGATGATAAGCGCGGAACAAGTGGCCAAGATGCTCGAAGAGGCCATGGCTAAACAGCAAGAGAGCTTCAGACTCGAGATGCAGATGGCCATGCAGACCATGAGAGAGATGCATGACCAACAAATCCAGGCATTGAGGAAGCAACAAGGTGAACCAAGTCGTCGTAACCAGAACAATCTGGAAGATGAGGACACAGGTGCAAATGAAACTCATAACGCCAATAACCCTCCCATCAATGCAGGGGGTGGTAACGAGGATGCCAACGAAGATACAAGTGAAAACTTGAAGATCAAAAACCTCGAGAGCAAAATCAATACATTGATTTCCACTCAAGAGATAAAGAAGACGAGCATTCCTTGTCCATACCCAAGAGAGTGGGAATCAATCCCCTATCCGGCGAAGTTTAGTCTAATCAACTTCACGCCGTTCGATGGGAAGGGTTCCCCCACTCAGCATTTGATTTATTTTAAATCGCACCTGGGTGTTATCTCTGGTAATGAGCCTCTGATGGTGCGGTCATTCATTGGCACTCTTCACGGAGCCGCCTTCGATTGGTATCGTTGCCTCAAACCAAGAAGCGTAAATAGCTAGGACGACATGGAGACCAAATTCCTCACCAATTTCTTCGATGATGACACGGAGATATCCATCGGGACGTTACTCGACGAGAAACAAAAGGACGGGGAATTGGTCGATACCTTCGTCAAGAGGTTCCGGAACAAAGCGTTGAATTGCCGGGATCCGATCACTGAGGAGTTTATTCTCCAGACCTGCCACAACAATCTTTCGTTGGACGTGTTGGAAGCAATGGGGACAGCACCATCCAACACTTGGAAAGACTTGAAGGTGCGCGGTGAACAAGCCGAACGCTTCCTCCGAAGGAAGAAAGCCGAGAGGAGCCAATCGACGACGAATCCTCCGAACTCGAACTTCGCCTCCCGTGGTAAGGGCAAGGCACCTGTAGCGGCTGTTGATGCTAATCAAACGTCACAACAGTAGCCCCGGAGACAGCTGAAGACTTCGGGTCAGAGGCTCCAAAAAGAGTACTCCTTCAAGGACGAAGATGTTCCAGCCATCTTCGAATCCCTCCTTGAAAATAAAAAGATCAAGCTGCCACCGATCGCGAATCAGGAGGAAGCTGACAATACTGCAGATCCGAAGTACTGCGCGTACCACAGGAGGATCCTTCATCCCACCAAGGATTGCTTCGCTCTTAAGAATAGCATCCAAACCTTGGTTGAAGCCGGCGTTATATCGCTCAATTAAGTCGAATGAAAACTCTGATCGATATAAGAGTATAAACTGCTTCCTACACTCCGAAGAGTATATGAGTATAAACTGCTTCTCAGTCCTCCGACCGGTATAAGAGGTTAAACTGCTCCCCGATACTCCAAAAGGTGTATGAGTCTAAACTACTTCCTTTCTTCCACGGGAAGTTCCTGGAGAATGCCATGCGTGGTATTCTTAAGGATAACCCGATCATGTAGCCGATACAATGATAAACCCAGTTTCGCAAGAAAAGCTGAGGGTGAATAATTCATGTAACGGGAAGTTCCCGAAGGAATGTTACATATAATTTTCTTAGGGATAACCCGATCATTACTAAACCCACCGTTTACCTGGTCAAACTTTAGGACCACAACCAAAATCCCCTCTCGATTCCTCTAATGAACGAGAGGCCCACAAATCGAGCGATCAAACCTTCTTACAGTTAGGATCGTTTTAAACTTCCCACTTGGTCAAACCTTCCTACAGTTAGGACCACAACCAAAATCCCCTCTCGATTCCTCCAATGAACGAGAGGTCCACTTTCAAATCGAGTGATCAAACCTTCCCACAGTTAGGGTCATCTCAAACTCCCGCTTGGTCAAACCTTCCTATAGTTAGGATCAAAACCACGATTCACTCTCGATAAACGAGAAGTTCATCTTTAGTTCGGTAATCAAACCTTCTGATAGTTAGGGTTATCCGAATCTTTTCGATTCTCGGAGTGGAGATCCCACTCTTAGTTTCACCTTTCCGGATTCTGGGGGTGGAGATCCCACCTCAAGTCTCCTTTCCAACTGGGAATAGAATATAAAATTCTTCCTTCCTTGTTTTCAGGTTCGTCTTCACCCTAAAAGAAGATCGGGGAATAGAATATAAAATTCTTTCCTTTTCACACCAATCCTTTTCCAAGAATTTAGGATTCATCCTAGGAATTTTATCCCGAATCCTAAGCAGGGATAAGTCTGCACCTAATACGCGCTGCCGCTTTAGTCTTTCTCCGTAGAAAAAGACACCAGAGTTTGATTCTGGGGTATTTTATCCTGAAACCTAAGCAGGGATAAGTCTGCGCCTAACACGCGCTGCCGGTTTAGTCTTTCACCGATTGAAGAAGACACCAGAGTTCGATTCTGGGGTATTTTATCCTGAAACCTAAGCAAGGATAAGTCCGCGCCTAACACGCGCCGCCGGTTAGTTCTTAACCGTTAAAAAGAACACTCGTCCACATATTCAACATTGTGGCAGGTTGTTATTAATAACACCAAAATCCATGCCTTACACGTGTGGGGAATTTCATCCTGAACCCTAAGAAAGGATATACCGACGCCTAACACGCGTCGCCGGTTTGGTCTTTATCCGTAAGAAAAAGATACCAGAACACGATTCTGGGGACCTTTATCCCAAAGCCTAAATAGGGATAAGTCAATGTCTAATACGCGTTGCTGGGTAGCATATTCCCATGACAATGGCGAAGTCTACGTATTCAATATCGTAGCACTAAAAGGGTTAACTCTTTTAGCTCAACGTCACATGCGGAACGGATTTAGACAATCCGCATGCTAGCCCGACTCAAACGGTAGTCGATAAAGGTTAATCAAATCCGTTGAAGGCTGGGGGTTAGCCAAAAATCCTAAAGTCAACGTCTAACATGCGTCGCCGGGTAGCCTATTCCCGTAACAAATGGTAAAGCCTATGTATTCAACATCATAGCATAAAGTCTAAGGGAGTTCATTCCTTTAGCACAACGTCACATGCGGAACGGATTAAAACAATCCGCATGTAAGCCCGACTCAAACGGTAGTCGGTAAGAGCACGTCAAATCCGTTGAAGGTTGAGGATTTGCCAAAAAATCCTAAAGTCAACGTCTCATACACGTTGCTGTTTAGTCTTGTCACAGGAGAAAGACGTAGTCTACGTATTCAATATCGTAGCACTAAAAGGGTTAACTCTTTTAGCTTAACGTCACATGCGGAACGGATTTAGACAATCCGCATGCTAGCCCGACTCAAACGGTAGTCGGTAAAGGCTAATCAAACCCGTTGACGGCTGAGAATTTGCCAAAAATCCTATAAATACGAGTCATTGACGCATCAATTCTATGGATTGGTCTCGTGACTCAAGTATCTGCCACGTTCCAATTCCTTAAGAGCTTAAACTGTGTATACTCTAGCAGACGTACGAGTATAAACTGTGTCAGACGCCGGACAACGCGTCGCAATGAAGCTTAGACGTCGGACCACGCGTCACAAGGAAGCTCAAACGCCGGACAACGCGTTGTAAATGAAGATTCAACGCCGATGACCGATGGTCAGTTCCATGTTGAAACAACCAACTCGAGCTAAAAAGTTAGAAAAGCGAGAATCGACTTCAAATTCAAAATTCCAAACAGACGGTCAGACAATAAATGCAGCACCGGAACCCCTACAGACATTCGACAAAGCACCGAACAGCCTGGAGGACTGAAGGAATCAAGAATGGAAGCCACTCCAAATATCCCGTCATAACCAATCAAAGGATGGGACAATCATATCCAAAGTATTCCAGACTCTTCTATAAAAGAACGAGGCTGAAATACTTTGGAGGGGGTATCTGTAGGCGTATAAAACTACCTATAGGTCCCTTAACACAGCTCGACGACGTCGATTCGACAAACAAACCATCGGGCAACGTATCCAAACACGATCGTTAGTCCACAACACCGAAGCCAAGTGACACGCGACGAAGCATATTAATGAGGCTACGAAGCTAACGAACCGCACGTAAACAATGGAATAAATCCACTCGCATGCGGAATCAAGCCAACGGGTTGAAGAATCAACGAGTCATCCAACCAAGAACGGACTCGGATGAATCGCGATCGAATCAAGATCAGTTTCGGACTCGAACTCAGAATCAGATTTACTGCCAAATCAGGTCAACGAATCAAGTCCGAACAAGTCAACCACAGAACCGAAAAACGGGCACAAAGAGACAAAACAGATACAACAACCAAACGACGGATCCCAAACACCCGGAGGGGCTCGGCCGAAACCGAGCCACCTCAAGGTGGCTCAGCCCAAGCCGAGCCACCCTGAGGTGGCTCGGTAGCCGAGCCACCCTGGGGTGGCTCGGCATGAGCCGAGCCACCTTGAGGTGGCCGGCGGCCTGGGTGTCGGGCATTTGTGCGCAGGCACAGTTCAGGGTGCCTATAAATAGGCCACCCCCTTGTTCATTTGAAAGGGTTAGGACTTTTGGAGAGCCGAAACTCTGCCGGATTGAGACCTTGGTTTTTGAGTTTTGAAGGCTTGAAGACTTGGACGTTCAGATCTGTTTCTCGGTGAGCATCCGCATCACGAAAGGCAGGAGTTCGAGAGAACCGGATCTCAGATCTACGTTGCTATACTCCGGATCAAAGCTTGGTCTTTGATCCCGAGAATCGAGCGATTGTTTCCTTGGTGAAATAATCCCTCCGGCTATTATTTCCTTGGTGAAATAATACCCGTAATATTGCGTAGATCTGTTCGGATCTAGATCATGCGGTGGTCAACAGATCAACCATCGGCGCAGGCAAACAACCCACGCAAGCGAGTGACCGGATAACAGGAGCTCGCGATTTGTTCGACAAATAAGAAAAGTTATAATTTTATTTTTTGTTTGATTTTCATTGTAACCGGATCTTATAAAAAGACCGGATCTTTGTAACTCAAAAAGCTATTATTTAAGAGTACAATGGAATCATCAATGAAGAAAGCTACCCTTTTTCCCGCGAACACTACCTACTAAGATTGACAACCATCTCAAAAACTTAACAACCAACTCTTAGCCTCCACAACAAATGTAAACCCCCGTAAATTTTGAAATATTATGGAAAATAATATTATATAAGTTTTTATTATGATAAATATCATTTATTGATGAATGAGTATGATAGTAATCGATTTGAAATTGATTAAGTGCATATATGTATGCAAATGAGTGAAAACATGCACAAAACCTGTAACTCAGGTAGTCCTCTGGTCAGTCGACTGACCTAAGCTGATCGGTCGACCGATGTCACCGAGTCGGTCAACCGACGCCTTGTGGTCAGTCGACCAACAAGATCAATTCTAGAATCCCAGTTTGAGTTGGATTTCAGGTTTTTTTTAATTGGTTTAAGTTTGTTGGTATATATGGGGATATAATTCATGAAAATTTCTCTTTTATATTATATATCTGAACCCTAGTAGTCACCCTCTCCCCTCAAAAACCCTAGAGCATATTTTGGTGAATTTTAAGAACTTTGTGAAGCAAATACCGAGAAGAGGGCGAGATTATCGGCGTTTGGCGAGGGAGGACTTCTTTTCTTGCACTCTTGGGTTTTCCAGTAGTGTTTTGAGGCGAGTTCATCTCCTTTAATCTCATCCCTATTTTTAATTGATTTTTACTTAGTTTTATTTGGTTTTATTGGGCCTTAAAACCTAGTTTAAGTATAAAAATTGCTCTTCTAAAGTATATGATACAAAGATTCGATCATTTTGTTTTAAAAGGTTATAAACAAATTCTCTAATTTGGAATCAAGCTCTAAAATAAAATTTAACAGGAGTTTTTGCTGAGATTTATTGGTTTTCATGAGGTTTCTAACGAATATGAACATGTTAGGGTTTATATAATTTACCTAAATATGTTAATTATGTTTCATGTAGATAATCGAACCCTAATCACATTAAACAAGTTTAATTATGTGTATTTTTATGTAAAAATATCAATTTGTACCATTGTAGATCAAAACCTGAAAAACCAAAACACACATCCAATCTGTACTCGGGTCGATCGACCGAAGTAAAGGTGTTGGTCGACCGATCCCTGTTAAGCTGTATAAACATGTTGTGCATGACGTCGATCGATTGACCGACGACCTACTTTGGTCGACCGATGAGTTGCTATTTTGGGTATTTGTGTTTACCACGTTTGTTTGATCGTAACTAGGGATTACGACAGGCACGTAGATCCATGCACGTGACCATGTGAGTGTACACATATTTGTTTGGAAATTTGAGCATGCACGCACGTTTGGAGGTACGTAATTCTATATTTTGATTTGTCATGTTAGAGAACGATGCATTTTGCATTTCCTCATATTGTGGATGCTTGAGTGGGGTTAGTTGGTATCCTACAATAAGACCATGGGAGACTACACTTAGAGTGGGGTTAGTTGGTATGTTAAATAAGACCGTGACGGACTACACTCTATGATGCATCATTCCGGATTAGGCTGATATGCCTACATTCCGCAGGACAATTGAGTAAGGTGGTGACATCACTGGATATTATAAACGTCTTACAAAAGTATTGTTATTTCAGATAGAGAATTACACTTATAGCATTCATGCTCCCATGTTAGTTCCCGGGAGTAGGGTATAATAATAAGGTTGTCCTACATGGCATATTTCACGCGAGTTTCCTTTTAACGTATGTTATTCTTGTGACTACGTCGTCTACCCGAGGGTAGTGTGAGTATATAACATGATTTGCTTTGATGAGGTTTGGTATAATAGTACTGTCTTTTATTTATTATTTTATTCATAGGATTGGGAATTGATATTTACCGATTTACAATTTGAGATACGAGGTATATACATGAGGGTTTTCTTGTGTGGATTATTTTGCTCGACGTACCCATTCTCATGTTATGGATTTCTAAATATCAAATTCCGCTTAGTTCAGGATAGATAATTTTATATCTATATGTACTAACTTGTATTTTCGTATATACTCCTTGTTGACCCTATAGTTTTGTTGATGATTTGTCAAACAATTTATCGCTAATATATTCTCTAGTTTTGTTGTTATGTTTCTCTTTACAGATATTTCACACACGACAATCAAGCATTAAAGATTCAAGTTCATATGTGTGGAGTTACCTAGGTATAAGAGTAGTTTACTTACATATATTGTATGTTTATATTTAAGCTCAATATATGTACACTTAAT
>BQKN01063823.1:0-14256 GCA_022839385.1 Asparagus kiusianus | reverse complement strand
CCGCGAACAATCTGGCGACCACAGTGGGAGCCACCGATCTCGCTGCCGAGATCGGAGTGTCGCAGCCGCGGATCTCGATCCCGGTCGTGGAGGAGGTCGAGTATGAATTCGACCAGCAGAAATACGAGGAGTACGTGTCCTCGTCCGGATCTACCTCCTCCCCCAAGTCCAAGAAGTTCCAGAAGTTCTCCTCCAGGAGAAAAGTCCGTTGGTGTGATGAAGTTGAAGCCACCAACGACGACCTCACCCCAATCGACGCCGAAGCTGCGTTGAGTGAGGCCCTACCGACCTCAAAGAAGGTCAAATCCGCCATTGAAGGCGTGGTGACTCTCTCCAAGAGAGCCCACCAGAGGCAGCGTCAACGCCTCGCGAAGCAATTCGCTAAGGCCATGGAGTCCGTTGACGGGGTCCGCTATCATGCGGATCTGAAGAACAAACGAGGCAAACAGCCTCAACAGCAAGTGAAGGGTGGTTCCTCCAAACCATCGATAATGGAGTGGGTCCGTGTCAAACGGAATCGCTCAACACTGGAGGAGCGCATCCGCAAACGCCGCGCCTTATCGGCACAAGCACGGGCTAAAGCAGAAGATGCCCGTCGGAAGCTGCAGAAGGAGGTGGTCAAAAAATCGCCACCAACTCGAAAAGTATGGAGGCCAAAGTCTAAAGCGGCGATTCAGACCAAGGAGCAAAAGTTGCAGCCTCCGAAAGTCCAACTTCCGGCGAATCAACCAAAATCGTCGGTAATTGCCGCAACTGCCCTGGGAGATCCTGCAGGACCATCCCAGAAGAGAAAATATGTTTTGGAGCGACTCGGTCCACTTCTGAAGGAACGAGGTAAAGCTCCAGTTCAAGAACGCTTGGGGCCAATGAATAAGCCCACAACAATGCAACACGCTGGGGGTCGCCGTAACCCTCAATACTTGGAGAAAACCGCGGCACCCAAGCGCACAACTTTGCGCATAGAAGTGCAAGATTCCGCTGAAGATTCACGTCCACGAAGACGCGTTTCGAGGCGTATAACTCTTGAGAGCCCGAAAAAGGCAATTAATCCTCAGAAGGAAATGTTGTCGTCCGAGGATGATGACATTATACCTGAGAAATCGTGCCCACACACGATAGGTTGCTCCGACTTTCAAACGGACGAGCTGTACTATCATGTTGCGGGTACGAGCAAATCTAGAAAGAGGAGCCCTCGAAAGCTCGAAACACAATGTCCTTGTTCGAAGCTCATTCGGGCGGTACTATCTGAGTGCAACTGTGTAAAGACAGTCCCCGAAAGAGTTTTCGTGTTCGAGAGACTCAGCAATGAAGCGCCAAAGCCAAGGCCCAGGTGTTTTCGAAGAAGGAAGATGGTCGAAGACGGTGAGCGTTCAAGGGTCACCGCAAATATGACCAGCACAGGAACATCGGCTCAGGATAACCCCGAGGTGGTTCCAGAAATATCCCGACGTGTAACTCGTCTACAATCCGGGGCTATCATTCGCGCTACGTATGGTAGAATCCGAACAAGAGTACCTTCGGGAGATGAAGAATCAGATGCTGGCTCAGCAGTGGCGTCTGATAACACAGTGTCCAGTGAAGGACAACCTCGCGAAGCGTTTATGATTAACGCGGAGCAAGTGGCCAAGATGCTTGAAGATGCCATGGCCAAACAACAGGAGACCTTTCGGTTCAAAATGCAAATGGCTATGCAGAACATGAGAGAGATGCATGACCAATAGCTTCAAACATTGAGGAACCAACAAGGCGAACCCAGTCGTCAAAACCAGAACAACTTGGAAGATGAGGATACAAATGAAGCTCACAACGTCAATAACCCTCCCATTAATCCAGGGGGTGGTAACGATAATGCTAGCGAAGACACAGGTGAAAGCCTGAAAATTAAGAACCTCGAAAGCAAAATCAATACATTGATTTCTGCTCAAGAGACTAAAAAGACGGGCATTCCCTGTCCTTACCCAAGAGAGTGGGAATCGATCCCATATCCGGCAAAGTTTAGTCTAATCAACTTCACGCCGTTTAATGGGATGGGTTCACCAACTCAGCATTTGATTTATTTCAAATCGCACTTGGGAGTCATCTCGGGTAATGAGCCTCTGATGGTGCGGTCATTCGTCGGCACTCTTCGCGGAGCTGCCTTCGATTGGTATCGTCGCCTCAAGCCAGGAAGCATAAACAGCTGGGACGACATGGAGACCAAATTCCTTGTAAATTTCTTCGACGACGACACTGAAATCTCTATCGGGACATTGCTCGATGAGAAGCAGAAGGACGGAGAATCGGTCGAAGTCTTCGTCAAAAGGTTCCGGAATAAGGCGATGAATTGTCGGGACCCGATCAGCGAGGAGTTCATTCTTCAGACCTGCCACAACAACCTCTCGCTGGATGTTTTGGAAGCAATGGGCACAGCTCCATCCAAGACATGGAAGGACTTGAAGGTCCGAGGCGAGCAAGCTGAGCGATTCCTCAGGAGGAAGAAGGCGGAGAGAGGCCAACCGGCTACAAACCCTCCGAAGCAGAATTTCAACCAGAAAGGAAAAGGTAAAGCTCAGGTTAATGCTGTTGATGCTAACCAAACCTTTCAATTGCAACCTCAGCAACAGCAGCAGCAGCAGTAACGAGCTCCACAGCAATCACAGCCACATTGGCAGCAGCGGTCTCAGAAGCAAAAGTCTTCGGAGCCGAGGTTTCCCAAAGTCTACTCCTTCAAAGATGACGAAGTTCCCGGCATCTTCAAATATCTGTTGGAGAACAACAAGATCCAGTTGCCGGTGATTGTGGATCATGAAGGGCCACTAAAGTGACGGACCCGAGGTACTGCGCGTATCACAGAGCGGTCCACCACCCTACGAAGTCCTGCTACCACCTCAAGGACAAGATCCAGGCGTTGATCGATGTAGAAGTCATAACTCCGAAACCGGCCAAGAATGTAGGAGCAAATGCGGTGTCGATCAGTTTTGGGTCAGTACCCACAGCTTGGTTTGAGCCGAAGCGTGTCACCAAAGTTGGGATGAAGACGGTAAATGACGACCCGCACGGACAGCGCCAAAAGGGACTAGTGCCACACACGGCCCCGAACGGTGAAATCCTTTGAGTTCACCCCGACCTGATTGAAGATGAACAATGGGCCGGATCGTCATCCACGAAGAAATCTAAAGGGAAAGGAAAGTCTTGCTACGGAGTTTCCGCCATCCCAGGAAAAGATGACGAAGGAATCCCAGCTTTCCCACTTTCTGAAGATGAACAAGAAGTCTTCACTACCAGAAGCGGGAACCAATACCACTTCAACTATCCGTCACATAATGAACAAGCAGATAAGCTAGGGGTGACAAAACAGGGACCAGCCAAGACTCTCACAGAGATGGGGGTGATCCCAATTCCCAAACCGGCTAAAGATGTTCGACGACAGTCGGCAGATAAACAGAAAGACAAAGGATCCCAAGAGGTTCAGAACCCGAAGCAGTCTCGCTTCAGTCGTCCAATTGGAGGAGATAAACCGGGAAGTTCAAAAAATCCGCGTGTCTTCGACATCATGGCTCAGCTAGCCAACATTCCAGCAAGGATACCACTTTATGAATTGCTGCGGCTATCTAAGGAAACTAGAGAAGCCTTACAAGAAGCCCTGGCCGATTCAGAGGTGTTCCTTACTCGAATCAAACCAGCGCCCGAGGAACTGGAACTGTCAGCCCAACAGTGTAATGTGGCAGCCAAGAACATTCCCTGCATCACCTTTACCAAAGAGGACATGCAGACGAAGAATTCAAATCACGATCGGCCCCTGTACTTCGTCGGGTATATTGGCTCCAGCGAAGTTAACCGAATCCAAGTGGATCCGGGTTCCGCTGTGAGTATTATGCCACTTCGACTGATGCACAGCCTTGGCATTCCAGTCAGCAAGTTGGCGTCTACAGGCACAGTCACATACGGATTCAACACCAGCGGGTCAAGACCTTTGGGTAAAATCCGGATAAAATGCCAAATGGGCGATTTAAAGACGGAGGTCACGTGCTACGTGATTGATGCTGAGACATCCTATAACTTACTATTGGGTTAGCCTTGGATCCATAGTAACGTTATAGTCCCCTCCACTCTACATCAGTGTTTGAAATATGTCGACACTGATGGAAGAGTTAGGACGGTGGTCGCGGATAAGCAGCCATTCAAAGGGTATGAGAACTACTTCACAGATTCTCTCCTTTATGGTAACGAATCCAATACAGAACCATCGGTCCAAGGCACGGACAGCGGAGAAGAAGCTGATTCCGAGGCCGGATTCGATTACAATGGTGGTTTTGTTTTTAATGACATTGTACCCTTTGTAATCAATCTCGACGACGAACAGTCGTCAGATGGCGGTTGTAACTGGCAACTTGCCGAACTTGAAATAAATAATGGCTTAGAGTACTCCTTGTCTTTTGATGATGTGATAACGGGATTATACGATAATCCCGAATTATGTATGCCACTCCGATCGTCGTATGTAACGAAGAAGCATCTCCAACACTCTTTCGGAATAACTCAGATTATTCCCGCTAAAATAGGGGGACAAAAAGAAATGATCTTCGGTAAAGGAGAAAATCTTCCGGTGCCAGATCATTTCCTAAGAGAGGATGAAGATGGTGACAAATCTGGTTTACATTTATCTAAGTACAGTCCAGAAGCGCGCAAGCTCATGGAAAGACAAGGATATGATTTCACACTCGGAGAAGGTCTATACTTCGATCGAGGTTCCCGTATCCCAGTCAAAGCGGCATATGTACCAAAGGGTAAACCGGAGGGCTATTATCGTCACAAGAGAGGCTTAGGCTACGTTTCGTCAGATGACGAATGTGGCTGGCAAATCATAGATCAAATTGCTAACAAAGCCAAGGATCGGTACTTGCTAGATTCGTCAGCTGAAGATTCCGACACAAGTTTGGGAGAAATGTTCAAGGCCTTAATGTCGAACATGACTACAGCTGATCCGTCTACGTTGGAGGACGACGACCAAATGCCAACGTGGGAGGACCCGTGGGTTCATCACCTAAACATGCAATATGGTGATAGGTTCGAACAAAGAGAGCCACCCACCGAAGACGAAGTAATCCAAGTTAACATGGGCGATGAGGCCAATCCAAAACCCATATTTATCAGCGGTAGTCTTCCATCAGATGAGAAGGAGGAGTTAATTGCCCGTATCAGGGAATATATCGACGTCTTCGCGTGGAATTACGAGGACATGCCAGGGCTCGACCCCAATGTGGCTATGCACCGCCTCGACATCAAACCGGATGCTAAACCTGTCAAGCAACAACAAAGACGGTTTCGTCCGCAGATTATGGAAGCCATCGAGACAGAGGTCAAGAAATTGATCGACTCAGGGTTTATCCGGGAGGAGCAGCATCCAGATTGGTTAGCCAATATCGTCCCAGTCATGAAGAAGAATGGCAAAATCAGGATTTGCATCGACTTCAGGAACCTGAATGAAGCATGTCCAAAAGACGATTTTCCTCTCCCAATCACGGACGTCATCATCGACAATACGTGCGGATTCGAGAGAATGTCTTTCATGGACGGCTTTTCGGGGTATAATCAAATCAAGATGCATCCCGATGACGAAAAGCATACAGCATTCAGAACGCCCCTCAGTGTCTTCTGCTACACGGTGATGCCGTTCGGTCTGAAGAACGCAGGTGCCACATATCAACGAGCGATGACTAAGATTTTCCAGAAACACCTCAGGAAAACAGTTGAATGCTACGTTGACGATTTAGTGGTAAAAAGCCGCAGCAAAGAAGATCACATCAAGGACTTGAGAACAATGTTTGATCTCATGCGGAGTCATCAATTGAAGATGAATCCCACAAAATCCTTCCTCGGAATGTCCAGCGGAAAATTCCTTGGATTCGTCGTTACCACCAAGGGTATACATATCGACCCAGACAAGGTAAAGGCGATAAATGAATTGCAACCCCCGAAGAATCTAAGAGAACTCAGAGGATTGCAAGGGCGTTTGGCGTATATCCGGAGATTCATTTCAAATCTTTCTGGGAAGTGTCAACCATTCTCTAAGCTAAACAAGAAGGGCGTGTCGTTTATTTGGGACGATGCTTGCCAGAAGGCATTCGAAGATATCAAGGCGTATCTGATGAATCCACCTGTTCTTGTTGCACCAAAATCAGGTAAACCGTTCTTGATTTACATCAAGGCGATGAACCATTCGGTAAGTGCTTTATTAGCACAAGACGATGATAATGGTCACGAACATGCAGTTTATTACCTAAGTAGGACCTTGATAGGCGCCGAGTCTCGGTATCCAATGATCGAGAAAGAATGTCTCGCATTGGTGTTTGCAGTACAGAAGATGCGACATTACTTGGTGGGCCAGACGATTTACGTCATTGCCAATGTTAATCCAGTACGGGTGTTCATGACTCAACCAGGTTCGATGAATTAGCGGTTAGCAAAGTGGGTCCTTCTCTTGTCCCAGTATGATCTGCACTTCAAACAGCAGAAGTCGGTCAAAGGACAAGCGATTTGTGATCTTTTGGCGGCAAGCCCGACAACAGATACAGTCGAAGTATATGATGATTTACCAGATGAAACCCACGAGGTTAATACCACATCACACCAACAAGTATGGCAGCTATACTTCGATGGTGCTTCGAGAGCAGTTAATAAGGCAGTAACCTTTGGACGTCCTAAAGTCACCTCCGGAGTTGGAATTGTCTTAGTTTCCCCAGGGAAGCACGTAATGCCCCGAGCTTATTCGTTGACGAACCCATTTTCCAATAACGTAGCCGAATACAACGCGCTCATCATTGGACTCAGTTTCGCCAAGGAGCTGGGGGTTGAATATCTCGAAGCCTTTGGAGATTCTCAATTGATCGTCAACCAAGTCCGTGGAGAGTACGAAGTTAGGAACCCAGACCTGATTCCATACCACCAGGAGGCCGTCAGAATGGCAGATTCTTTTGAAGAATTCTATATCGAATATATCCCGCGTCTCCAAAACGCTCATGCAGATGCACTGGCAGCACTAGCAGTATCACTCGCGCAACCGCCCGAAACTGAACTGCTAGTCACAGTAAGATCACACCAACTCTGTGTACCCATATACGATATGGATATCGAAGAGGAGGAAGATAGAAACGTAAACGCCAAAGAGGTGAACTCAACCCAAATCGGGTCCGAGTCCCGAGATTGGCATTTTCCCATCATTGATTACGTCCAATATGGCATCTTGCCGGAGGACGTAAAAGAAAAAGAATCTATTCGCCGAAGAGCACCACGGTTCTTTTACAATACCGAGACCCGTACGTTATATCGCCGGGGGTATGATGAGTTGCTTCTCCGATGCCTTTCGAACGAAGAAGCAAAAGAAGTTCTTAAGGAAGCACATGAAGGAGAATGCGGTGCGCATCAGCCTGGTCCCAAGCTATATGATCGAATCAGAAGAATGGGATATTTCTGGCCAACAATGGTTCACGACGCGATCGAGTACGCCCGAGAATGTCACGCTTGTCAAGTGCATGCGAATTATATGCACCAACCACCGGAGCGATTACACACATCAACCACGTCTTGGCCATTCGAGACATGGGGTATGAATATTGTCGGTCCTATCTTTCCTCCTTCAGTCAAAGGTGATCGATTTATTCTCGCTATCACCGACTACTTTTCAAAGTGGGCTGAAGCCATTCCGCTTAAAGAAGTGAAGACGAACAATGTCATCAACTTCATCAAGCATCATGTCATATACCGACACGGCGTGCCGAGGCGGATCATTCATGACAACGGTCCGCAATTCATAAGCAATGCCTTCATCAGGTTCTGTGACAAATTCAAGATCCAAGATGTTTCGTCGACAGCTTATTACCCCGCTGCGAACGGATTAGCTGAAGCTTTCAACAAGACGATCATCAAGATTCTGTCAAAGCTCGTGAAAACCAACAAGCGAGATTAGGACGATAAACTCGGAGAAGCACTCTGGGCTTATCGCACTACCATACGCACACCCACGGGAGCTACCCCATATTTGTTGGTATACGGATGTGAAGCTGTGCTACCCCTGGAAATTCAAATCCCCTCCCTTCGGATCGCTCTCGCAACGGAGATGACGACCGAAGAGCAGCATCAGAAGCGTCTCGAAGAACTCGAAAGGCTGGACGAAAGGCGCTTGGAAGCTCAACAACACATTGAGTTCTATCAGGCCAGGATATCCAGAGCTTTTGACAAAAGGGTTCGCCAAAGAAGCTTCAAGAAAGGAGATCTGGTCCTCGCTGCTCGTCGACCAATAATCCTCACCTCTAAGAAGAAAGGTAAATTCGAACCTAAGTGAGAAGGACCATTTGTAATAGACATAGTTTATTCAAACGGTGCTTACCGCTTAATTTCTTTAGAGGGTATCAGGCAATTAATGCCAATAAATGGGAAGTTCCTGAAAAAGTACTATCCCTAGTACGTTCAGGACAACTCATTTATCGGGAAGTTCCTCGAAGAATATTACACTTAATATTCTAGAGAATAACCCAAATTTATTTTTCCACCAAAATCCCTCACTGATCGATTTCAATTGACAGTGGGTCCACCGAAAAAGTCCTCTTTCAGTCCGGAGTCCTCTTTCAATAAACGAAAGAACTCCATTTCTTTCTCTTTGGTTAAACTGTCGCATGGTTATAACCGAAGTTGAAATTTCACTTCGATAAACGAAGAGCTCATTTTTCGATCAGATAACCAATCCTATAAAAGGTAAGTTTATCTAGATCTTCCGGATTCTCGGAGTGGAGATCCCACTTCTAGTTTCTTTCTTTCTCTGGAAATAGAATATAAAATTCTTCCTTTCCAGAATCAAGGAACAGAATATAAAATTCTTCTTTCCTTGCTCGGGAAACAGAATATAAAATTCTTCCTTTCCCACACCAACTCTTTTCCAATTTAGGATTCATCCTAGGAAGTTTATCCCGAATCCTAAGAAGGGATAAGTCTGCGCCTAACACGCGCTGCCGGTTTAGTCTTTTTCCGATTGAAAAAGACACCAGAGTTCGATTCTGGGGTATTTTATCCTGAAACCTAAGCAAGGATAAGTCAGCGCCTAACACGCGCAGCCGGTTAGTTCTTAACCGTCAAAAAAGAATACTCGTCCACATATTCAACATTGTGGCTGGTTGTTATTAATAACACCAAAATCCGTGCCTCACACGCGTGGGGAATTTCATCCTGAATCCTAAGAAAGGATATGTCGGCGCCTAATACGCGCCGCCGGTTTAATCTCTACCCGTAGAAAGAGATACCAGAGTCTGACTCTGGGGACATTTATCCCAAAGCCTAAGTAGGGATAAGCCAACGTCTAAAACTCGTTGCTGGGTAGCCTATTCCCATGACAATGGAAAAGTCTACATATTCAAAGTTGTAGCACAAAGTTTAAGGGAGTTTATTCCTTTAGCGCAACGTCACATGCGGAACGGATTAAAACAATCCGCATGTAAGCCCGACTCAAACGGTAGTCGGTAAGAGCACATCAAATCCGTTGAAGGCTGAGGATTTGCCAAAAATCCTAAGTCAACGTCTCATACACGTTGCTGTTTAGTCTTTTCACAGGAAAAAGACAAAGTCTACGTATTCAATATCGTAGCACTAAAAGAGTTAACTCTTTTAGCTTAAACGTCATGTGCGGAACGGATTTAGACAATCCGCATGCTAGCCCGACTCAAACGGTAGTCGGTAAAGGCTAATCAAATCCGTTAGAGGCTGGGGGTTGGCCAAAAATCCTAAAGCCAACACCTCACACGTGTCGCCGGGTAGCCTATTCCCGTAACAATGGCGAAGTCTATGTATTCGACATCATAGCACAAAGTCTCAGAGAATTCAATCTCTGAGCATAACGTTACATGCGAACGGATTTAAACAACTCGCATGCTAGCCCGATTCAAACAGTGGTCGGTAAAGGCATACCAAACCCGTTGATGGCTGAGGGTTTGCCAAAAATCCTATGAGTATTATGGTTAACATTTCAAACGGAATGACGAATCATAATAAAAATAAAGAGGAAGACCAGTGTCACTAAAAGAGAATCAAAAGTCAGAGTACTCAGTAAATAAAATCATACATCATGCCCATGATCAAAAATCTGCTGACTAATCTTAGACAGCTTCTCATCATAAGCTTGTCTAAGCTCAGCTCTGATAGAATCCTCAGTGGTGGCTGAAGTCTTCAAAGCAATCTCCTCTGTCTCGACTAGCTTCTGCCTCAAGGATGTCAACTCATCAGATACAGCAGTGCAGGTCTGCTGAGCCTGTGCTCTCGTCATCTGAAGAATATCCATGGCCCCCTCCTTCTCACGGAGTGCTCTTCTGAGCTGGTCTATCTCGGTCGCACAAGAGGTAACAGAAAGGTCGAGCTCGGCGAGCGAAGACAATCTAGCAGTAAGGTCGGTCCCAACTCGATCTACTCGGTCCCGCTGCATCTGAATCTCGAGCTCAGCAACCATCTGAGTCTCGCGCAGTGACCGTAGGCGAGCATCCAGCTCAACAGCAATAAAGGAGGAGGCACCTGCATCCCGGAGCTCACGAAACGTCTGAAGCTCACGCTCTAAACAGTCGAGGTCGTCGACTATAGCCTTCGCCAGATCTGGATATCCTGCTTCTCTTATTGAATTAATTCTGGGATCTAGGAAAGGCTTGAACTAGAGAAGAGAAAGTCCATCGTGGAAGAGCTTGCCAATCATAGCATTCACGAAGGAGAAGAAGGAGCGGACTTCTATACAGATGACGATCTTCTCAGGATCGTTATCTGATAGCAACTCCTTCACAAGGACATGGAGCCGAGAAGAAACCCCTACATAAAGAAGGAAAAATTCGTCAAAAGTGGCCTTGAGAAATAAATGAGTAATACTTTCAGTTACTTAATTCATACCTTCCCGAGCCGCTGGGGGTAGTAGTGGAGGTGTAACGGCTGTAGGTGCATCAACTGGTGTAATTGGTCTCACAGCCGGCTCAACAGGGTCTTTCTCAACAAAAGCTCCTGCCAGATTCAAAACAGAATTCGCAGAGACGTTACATTATAGTTGCATTAGTCAAGATTGGCTAGTCCTATAATTAACTCAGAAAGAAGCACATACCTTCAAAGGAACCATCCTTGGGATTTTCAGCGAAGGCGGACTCGGGAAACATGTCTCCAGGTAGCTGGTCCTCAATCTGAGGTGAGCTATATATGTAGCACATCATAGGAGTGTCCGCAAACAAGCTTCCCTCGTCAAAATCATCAATGGAGAAATCTGACATAAAAGAATGTAAGTGCCAAAGAAGAATGAAGAGACCACAACCAATGGGAATGAATTACCTTTCCTGGGCGCATCAGCCTCTTCATTTCCAAGATTCGCCTCCTGCAAATTATCTGAAGGAGCAAGAGGCAGAAAACAGTTAGAGGATACCCCAAATTCATTGGTGTATTATCTAAAGAAGTACGTTGTCAATGTTAGATGTACCTTGATTCACGGAATCAGGTCCTACATTGACCTCCTCTCTGATGACAGCAACCCCTGTAGGCCTCTCTACAGGGGGTGGTGGGTCAAACTCATCGGGAGATACAGGAATAGGATCGGGACTCTCTCCACGCGCTCCTATATAGAGATGGAAAAGTATAAGTCAATGTGCTGAATAACCAAGGGAATGGTCCTCGGGATAGATGTTACCTCTGTCACTGGCAGGATCGTCACCAGCCAGATCCATATCTGAGGCTCGGGAAGCTGCACGTGGCTTACGGGCCAATCTCTTCCGCCTAGCAATGGGGATCGAAGGTCTCGCCCGGGGAGGAGGACGGAACTCTTCATCCTGATCGGCTGTGGTCCCTGAAACATCAAACCACAGTTAGTTCAATGATTCTGGAAGACAGAAGAAAAGATGAAGTACAAACCTCGCTCAGAAGAGTCATCATAATCTTTAGGATCTCCACCTGAAGCCTCGTCTGTGGAATGGACTGTCTTCTGGCCCTCTTCATCAATCCGGCGAGTCTTGTTCCGTATCCTCTGTGCCCGAGCGTTCTCCCGAATCCTACGGGAATCAAGCTGAGAAGCCTCCTTAGCCTCTATCTCTGCAATCGGCTTCACGGGGACAGTCTTGTTAGCTGCTAATAACCACTTGCAGCTCAAGAAAGTAAGGTTCAACTGCCGGTCAATACTCGGGAGGCTGAACTTAGCACCGGTACAGCCAGTCACGGTCCACAACCATGCACGGAGACCGTCTACCAAACAACTATGGGTCCGAAACTGCTGACGAGGATTCCCGATGTAGAGCTGATCATAGCCAAACTGGCGAGCAAATCGGCAAGGTAGATATGGCTCTATGAAGCACTGATCCCTCACCCGGAAGATCAGATAACCGGGCCTAATGTTTACTAGCCAGTTGAAGCAGCCGATGTCTAAGTGAGTCCGGTACTCTCTCGTCTTCTCATCATCTATCAAGCACTCGCCGTATCGGCCGGAGAACTGCGGAAAACAAGTGGAGAATGCCCAACACTTGTGGACCTGCAGCTGCTGTCTGACGTTAGAGAATCCACGGCCCTCCCACCTGCCATTTTCAAGCAACTGTAGCAGGGGAACAGAGTGGTCTATGGTGTTCGGCACTGACATCATGTCTGAACGGTGAAGAACGAACCAAGCCATCAAATAAGCATATGGAAGCTCCACCTTTAGAGTGGGAATCTGACCTGGCGAATCGGTTTCCTTCCGTGTGAAGGCACTGGAAAGCTGTCGAAGTCCTCGATGAATGTTAGTCACCATCGCCGGAAGAAGTGAAAGATCTTTCTTATAGGCGAGCTGAACTGCTGGGTAAAGTACCTCCAGTGGCAAGGCGTCGCAAGACTGATATGAAACCACACACTTCTTCAACCAGATAGCAAGAAAGCCGGCAAGAAGAGTCATCGGTCGGATCAGGGCGGTCGCATGCCATAAAAATGACCTGAACTTGGTCCCTGCGGAGAAACCACCCTCAGGACTGCTAGCGGTATAAGAATGAGAGTCGGTCTTCTTCATTAGATTGTTCACCTCTGAGGGGGTGAGTGTGGCTAACTCACAAATATCCTCGCCGGAGCTGCTCTCCAGATTCCTGAACAAATAATTGGCAAACTGCCTCAGACTCACACATACCTTGGTTCTCTTTGCTAAAGGCTCAGACTGCGCCAAAGCAATGTGATAATGACAAGTGAGGTCCCATAGGGTCTCATAACGGTCGGGCATGCGATCCTTCAGCTGGCTTAACTCATGATTAGAGGGAAAGTACTCCTGGTATAGCATCTGTCCCATGGGCAATCCAGAAATCCTGTGCATCTCATGAAGAGCCAAGCCCAACTCCCCTTGCCGGGTCAGAAAAGTGTTCGAGTCTGGATTATATAGCTCGAACAAAGCACAAAAATGCCTCAAACTGATCGGCAAGCCATACATGGTGGCACGGATAGCTGCATATAAGCCACAAGCGTGCAACTCTTTGCCCCATCGGCTCAAGACATATGTCGTCATACGGGTCCACCAAGACTTGTCCGAAGAATGGACCCAACCATAAAACCTGTGACGCGTCGCGGGCATCTCACGTCCTAGAGCAGCAAGACGGTTCCTCAAAGTAGAAGCGATGGCGAGGAGCTCGTTACGTGGTGGCGCATCTAGTCCCACCACTCCGGGATGCAATCCAGTGATGTGACTCCTGCTCGAGCCAGGAGTTGCCTGATGGGTGATGTAGCCACAATGGACACTCTCATGATCTTCCGTCAAGTGCCACGACATCTCCCGTGTCACAGCCTGACGCCTGAGCTCAGTCAATGAGCGATGCCGAGGAATCTCCGGCAAGTATAGGAAGCCACTGCCGGTCTTGTGGAGCCACTGCTCAGCGTCAATGAATACGGCTTCTGGGTCATCGACAGAATCACCAAACAGGAAGTCGCTCTTCCGTAGAGGCTGAGTAGAGCTGGCATCCTTCACGAAAGGCGCATCGGTAATCAGCTGGCGAAGAGTTCGATGCCCACCTTCCTTCACCACTTGGATAACCTCAGTAGATGTACCCGAAACAAACTGAGGAGTAGCTGGAATAGGAGAAGGATCGTCGGAAATCGAGTAATACTCACCACGACGCCCATATACTGCGTGGGACGAGAATGAGCCAGAAGGGTACCCCACTGCAAAATAGATAATCAAACACTGGTTAGTCTCGATTATAAAAGGAAATTGAACTCATCTTACAAATAGCTAAGATAGAGTCATTGCCTTATAAAGGGTGAGACGATTTGGCC
>BQKN01063822.1:0-21527 GCA_022839385.1 Asparagus kiusianus | reverse complement strand
AGTTGGGCTCATTATTGATATATTTTTATGCTTCTTCTGTGAATACTTGCTATTGTTCTATTTCTAGTTTTGCCTGTCTGTACCTTCATCTATTTATTGTTTCCACTAGAGAGATAACAAATGTGATGGTGAAACATGTCGTAGCATGGTGTTTGGTGCTTGGCAGGTTTGACAATCTGGGTTTCACCTGGGACTGCAGCCTTGTGTGAACCCTGGGGCATCGCAGAATACTTTATTGAAGTTCACACATTCAGTCTGACTGTAGCTTTTAGCTACCAAGCGTGCCTTGTATATTACAGAATCTCTATCGGGAGTTCCTTATTTCTTTTTAAAGATCCATTTACAACCAATAATTTTCTGCCTCTTAGGTGGCTTCACTAACTCCCGCGTATGGTTCTTGTGAAGAGACTCTATCTCTTCAGTCATCGCAATAGTCCAATCTATAGCCTCTCTACCACTAATAGCCTCCTTGTAGGTATATGGCTCTAAAATCTCAATTGAGTTTGGTATGCTCAAAGCGTAAGCAACCATATCTACATATTGTTGAGGAGGTCTGACCTGCCCTTTTCTTCTCCTGGTGTCAATGTTGCTCTGTTGCTCTTGAGGTGTATCACATCTAAAGTTGATCTTTCAGCAGTATCAACCAATTCAACATGAACGCCCTCAAGCACTCCCTTTAAAGCAGAGTTCTCTAACTTCACCTGCTTTCTAAACTCCTTTTCAGTACTTGTGGTATCAACAACAAACTCCTTTCTTGGGTGAAACAGTGATTTTTTATCAAAAATAGCATCCCTACTAATAATAAATTAAGGTGGTTTGAGATTAGAATAGCACAATCTATATCCCTTTATCCCAGTAGCGTATCCTAGAAAGATAGCTTTCTTTACTTTGGGTTCAAGCTTACCATCATTAACATAAAAATAAGAAGAGCAACTAAATGCACTTAAATGAGAGTAACTAGCAGGGGCACCAAACTATACATATTCTGGAGTTTTAAAATCAATCGTAGTAGAAAGAGATCTATTTATCAAATAGCAAGTTCTATTGACTGCCTCGACCTAAAAATCTTTTAACAAACCGGAATTAGAAATCATGCACCGACCACTCTCTAAATGTGTTCTATTCATCCTTTCTGCAACTCCATTTTGATGTGGTGTATGCCGAATTGTAAGATGATGCACAATATCTTCATTTTTATAAAATTGATCAAATCTGTGGAGCAAAACTTCATCTCATTGTTAGTTCTGAGGCACTTCACTTTCTTTCCTATTTACTTATCAATTATAATCTTTAATTGCTTGAAGGTTGTAAACATATCACTTTTATGTTTCAAAGGATAGACCCAAACATTTTTAAAATAATCATCAATCAATGTTAGCAGAAAATGAGTTCTACCTTTTGATGGAACCTGAGAGGGATCCCAAATATCTAAATGGATATAATCTAAAGTATCCTTAGTTCTACGGATACTGGTACTAAAGGAAACTCTGTTGTTTGTCAAAAACATAATGCTCACAAAAGTCTAGCATGTTAGTTTTCTGATCACAAAACAGGCCTTATTTGCTCGATATATCTAGTCTTCTCTCACTCATATGCCATAATCGCATATGCCACAAACATGTAATGTCAGCATCTGAATCTTTTGAGGATGACACTGTTGTAGCACCTGTCATTGTACTGCCTTCAAGGATATACATAGGGTATTTATCTTCTTTCCTTTCATCATAATAAGAAACGCTTTACGAATTCTCAAAACTCTAACTTCACCTAAAATTTTAAAATCATTGGAGTCAAGAGTGCCTAAAGAAATGAGGTTCTTCTTTAACTCTAGTACATGTTCGACATTACTTAATGTTCTAATAATACTATCATGTGTTCTAATCTTAATTGACCAGATAGCAATAGTCTTGTAAGGCATGTTATTTTCTAACAAGACATTCCCACAATTAATATACTAATATATGATAAACCAATCCCTAAGAGGGCACATATAGTAAGAAGAACCCGAATTAAGAACCCACTCATTTTATAAATGAGTATTAACACTAACTGAAAGAACTTCATGTAAACTAGAAGACTCTTCAGTGATAACAACCATAACTTTGACTGAGAATTGTCATTTGCTTTGAGAGTTGGATAATTAGGTTTTATATGCCCAAACTTGTGACAATAATAACACTCAACATTTTATCTTGACCTTAACTTTGATCTAGACATTTTTCTAGATTTACCTCTACTACCAATACCCTTTTCAGAACGACATGGACAAACAAGCCTTTAGCTTGATCCTCTCCTCCGACTATAGATGTTTTTTACCTTAATTTTTTTAAATGTAAGGCTGATTTGACATCCTTCAAAGAGAGTGTATCTCTACCATAAAGTATGCTATTGACAAAATTCTCATAGGAAGGAGGTAATGAACATAACAAAATAAGGGCTTGATCTTCTTCGTTAATTTTAACATCAATATTCTTTAAGTCCATAAGAATAGAGTTAAGTGCATCTAAATGGTCTTTAATTCGCATACATTTCTTCATGTGAAGGGTGAAGAGGCGTTGCTTCAAGTAGAGGTTATTCGCTAGAGATTTTATCATGTACAAGCTCTCTAACTTGAGCTACAGGCCGACGACGGTATCTTCATTGGTAATCTCCTGTAGGACCTCATCGACCAAATAGAGCTGAATGATACTATGCACCTACATCTCCAGCTCTTCTTTCTCATCATCGGGCATGGATTCTGACAAATTGTCATTCCCGAACAGGACTTTGAACAATCCTTCTTACACTAGGAGAACCATCATTTTGACTCTCCACGAACTGAAGTTATTTCTCCCATCGAAATTCTCCACTTTGTATTCAGCAGAAGACAGCTTGAATTCCACAAGAAAATTTTGGAGCTCTGAGACCAGTTTATTACAGTGGTTTGCTAAACAGATACAGAAGATGTCTATACAAAATGGATAATAACATAGTACTATATAATCACGATAGATATAGAGAACAACACACAAGGATTTAACATGGTTCGATCAGTATACCCTACGTCTATGAGCGAGAATAGCAGAGAAACTCACGAATCACAAAAGAGAATATTATAAAAAGAGGCCATTCTAATTTTTCTCCAAACTCACAAAGAAGAGAATACTAAAAAAACTCTCTTTTTTCTTTTTCTCTTTTTTCTTCTCTCTAACTCTCTCTTTCTTCTTTCTATCACGAATGCATTTTTATCTCTCATCTTCATAGGTATTTATAGTTTCACATATTAATGTGAAGTGGACAGAGGAGTTGGTGATATAGTAAGAGGAGTTTGTGATATAATGAGCTAGTTGTGGGCTACAAATATCCCTATCCAAATGGGTCGGGCCAAGCCCGGGCCTGAGCGGGTCAGGCACCGAGTTGGCCCGATTTTTTTTTGTTTTGTTTTTTAATTATTTTTTTATTTTTTATTTAAATTTTCAAGAATACATAGCCAAAATTTAAATAAAATTTTAATAAAAACAATCATATTATTAATCACTTATAATTACATAATTTATAAATACAAAAATTATAAAAATTAAAATGATAAAAGTAACTTTTTTATTAATAATCAGTTAATCATCTATAATTATAAATATGTTTTGGAATTCGTCGCATCACAATAAATGAATACATCCCAACTAGGTTGGTACCTACTCATCTATATCACTATCATTTATAATTGTTTTCAAAATAATTTATCATAAATTTTTAGCTAAGAAACAAAAATTACAAATCGATGAATAATCTCTACTCTTTATATCTATCTGCTAGTCCTAACTCTTCAAATTTAACTTCAATACCAGCCATCCGATCGATGCCTTACGTTTTCTTCTCGTACCTCCACCAATCTTGTAGGCACATTACGGCCTATACGGTATACGGATCTAACGATGTCCTGTGATCGTCGATCAAATGCCCCGCTATGCTGAAGGCGGATTTCGAAGCTACCATGAAAATATGCACTGTTAGTAAGTCACAAACCATAATAGAAAGTATAGGATATGAAACTGTTCCATATACTTTCCATCGTTGCAAAATATCTAAACTATTATTTTGACATTTAATTGAAGATGCAGTTAAATATTGATCAATTTCAGAAACCTCTGCTGATGATCCAAGTTCAGATCCACCAGTTAGCTCAGCTACCATTGATTCCCTATCAAAACTCACACTTTTGCCCTGACTTAAGCTCGTAGAAGCAGAAGCTGTGGACTGATGTGTAGTTACACCATATCTAGCTGTATAATCATCATATAATCTTTGAAAATAATTTCTAATAGTATTATGATTAGTAAGAGTAGTAATAGTTTGACCATCATCAGTGTCTATTATCATATTATCATATTATCATACAAAGAATTTAACAAACTTCGAAAGCCAATATCCTTTAAACATTGATTAATAAGAACCCCCAAACCAAAAATAATAGGAATAGGCATAAAATACTTATTAAATTTCCTTTCCATTTGAAAATTTATATTTTCAAAATAATTATCCATACAATATTTATTAAAAAAATTGAATATTTAAAACTTGTAAAGCAAGTAAAGTAGTGGTTGGATAATAATAGCTAAATAATAACATAGTAGCATTATAAAAACTTGTAACACCTCTTTTAAATTACATATAACTGTCCATTCATCCTCAATTATTCCATACATACTACCAGAGCTAGAACTAGAAGTATATAAAGTAATAAAATCATTTATAATTTCTTTATATTCTATTTCTACACTTAACATTACATAGGTAGAATTCTACCTATGGTCAACATCTTTTGGAATTAGTTTGGGTTTTAAATTTTTTTCTTTTACAAAATTATTTTTATCTTTTAATTCTTTGTTTAGAAACATTATAAGCATAACCTACTGTCCTAACCTTTTCTATCATGGATTTAATTTCACCAAATGCACTTTGAACAATTAAATTTAAAATATGACATACACATCTTATATGAAAAATATCACCATGACATGGCAATAACAAAGATGTTTTGATATAATCAACAGCTACATTATTATTATTTGCATTATCTAGTAAAAGTGAATATTCTTTCTGAAATTTTTAATTTTATAATTTCTTTAATTATTAAATTTGTAATATTAATACTAGTATGTGACTCTTCAAATGTAATAAAACAAATAATTCTTTTAAACATTTGTCAATTATCATCAATACAGTGTGTTGTGATACATAAATAACCAGTTTGTGCTCTAAATGTCTAAATATCAGAAGTTAAAGAAAATTTACAGTTTAAACTTTGAAAATAAGAAATTATTTTTTCTTGTTCCTCGTGATAATATTTTAAAATATCACGTTGCCAAGGTAGTAGCAAACCAGCACCTTGACAGCAATCTTCAAACTTCTTGGATGGTATTACCTTGGTCATCATATCTGACCAGTTTTTATCTGTGTGAACTTTGTCAATATGTATGCACTTTTCTTCGAGAGCTCCTCGGATCCAGCGATACTGTGTATTTAATATGCTTTGTGCGGGAATGAAAAGTTGAATTCTTTGCTAAGTAAATTGCACTTTGGTTGTCACACTTTAAGACATACCTGTCTTGATCTACTCCCAACTCAAGCAACAAATTCTTCATCCACGACGTCTCCTTGCAAGCTTCAGTAGCTACGATGTACTTTGCCTCAGTAGTAGACAATGCAACGCACTTTTGTAACTTTGATTGCTAGGAAACAGCTTCCCCTGCAAAAGTAGTTAGGTATCCTGACGTTGATTTCCTAGAATTAATGTCACCGGTCAAGTCTGCATCTGTGTATCCCTCTAGCACATGTTTTTCATTTCCAAAGCATAAACACTTCTTGGAAGTACCGCATAGATACCGGAGGATCCATTTGACTATAGCCCAGTGTTCCTTCCCCGGATTAGCCAAGAAGCGACTAACAACACCAACTGCATAGGCGATATCGGGTCTTGTGTATATCATTGCATATATGAGACTGCCTACTACAGATGAATATGGAATCATCTTCATTTCCTCCATTTCTTTCTCACTTATGGGACTTTGCTTCGAGCTTATCTTGAAGTGTCTAGCAAGTGGTGTGTTGACCGGCTTTGCTTTGTGCATGTTGAATCTTTCTAGCACCTTCTCAATGTACCTCTCTTGGGATAGCCATAGCAACTTCTTTGATCTATCACGAGTGATTCCCATCCTAAGGATTTGTCTAGCTAGTCTTAAATCTTTCATAGCAAAGCTCTCACTTAGATCTTTCTTCAAAGCAGCTATCTTTATGCGATCTTGTCCAACAATCAACATATCATCAACATAGAGTAGAAGTATGGGAAAGTCGCCAGCTGCATACCTCTTTATGAAGACATAATGATCACTCTTCGTCCTTTTGAAATCATGTTCTACCATAAAAGAGTCGAACTTCTTGTACCATTGCCTAGGTGCTTGCTTAAGACCATATAGACTCTTGGTTAGGCGGCACACCAAACTTTCTTTGCCTGGAACTTTGAACCCCTCAGGCTATTCCATGTAGATCTCTTCCTCTAGATCACCATGAAGGAATGTTGTCTTGACATCAAGCTGCTTGATCTCCAAATCTTGCACTGCTGCTAGGCTAAGAACAGCTCAGATGGATAACATATTTACCACTAGAGAGAATATTTCTTCAAAGTTAATACATTTCTCTTGACCGAATCCTTTTACGACCAATCGAGCTTTGTAACAGGGCTTTGAGCTACAGTCTTCGGTCTTGATTCGATACGCCCACTTATTTCTCAAGGCTCGTCTCCCTTTTGGTAGCTCCACTAGTTCATAAGTGTTATTCTCGTGCAAGGATTGCATCTCCTCTTGCATGGCTCTTATCCACTCCACTTTATGACTGTCAGTTATGGCCTCCTTATAACTTTGAGGCTCCCCCTCATCGGTGAGCATCGCAAACTCCTCTATGCTATATCGGGAAGATGGCCTTCGGTCCCTTGAAGATCGTCTTAACTGGGATGCTAGTGGAGGGCTAGACTGAGGTTCTTCCTGAACTAGCTCATCATGAGTCTCCTGGTTGTTTTGGTCTAGGATAGGCTCATGATCTTCAGCATCATTGTTTTCAGGTGTGGCATTATCCTCATGTCAGACGATGAAAGGTCTGTGCTCTTGCTGCCTCTCAATCTTGGCCTCTCTAATTTCTGGATGTCTTCAATTGTTTGGTCTTTGAAGAATACAACATCTCGGCTTCGGACAACCTTCTTATTGATTGGATCCCAAAGTCAGTACCTGAACTCATCCTTAGGAGAATGAAGATATATGCATTTCTTAGTTTTTGCATCAAGCTTGGCTCGCTCGTCTTTGGGGATGTGAACAAATGTCCTGCATCCGAATACCTTAAGATGGTTGTAAGAAGCACTTTTACCTAACCATACCTCCTCTGGGATGTCTTCATCCAAAGGAGCTGATGGTGTGAGGTTGACTATGTCAACAACGGTCATCACAGCTTCTCCGAAGAATGATTTGGGCAACTTGGCATGAGAGAGTACACATCGAACTCTTTTTTCAATAGTTTGATTTATTCTCTCAGCTAGTCCATTCAACTGTGGCGTCTTGGATGAAGTATTCTCTAGACTAATCCTATATTTCTTACAATAGGCTTCAAAAGGACCTTTATACCCACCTTCATTATCTGATCGCACACACTTGATCTTTTGTTCTATCTCACGTTCCACTCGGGCATGGAACTCCTTGAATGCATCAAATACTTGATCCTTTGATTTTAACAGGTATAACCACACCTTCCTTGAATGGTCATCGATGAAGGTGACAAAATGCAATGTCCTACCAATGGATTTCTTGGACATCGAGCACACGTCGGTGTGTACGAGGTCTAGAATGTTCTTTCTCCTTGTGGGTGGGGAGGATCTTTAGAAAGCAACTCTATGTTATTTTCCAGCCAAACAATCAGCACATGGGTCAAGTGATTTACCTTTAACATCAGGGAGGAGTTTCTTTCGAGCGGGCATGTGAAGGTCTTTCTCGCTAATGTGCCTGAATTGTTTATGTCATATCTCCATATCATTGGTGGTGAAATTTACCTCCCCTTTACAGAGTTTAGCTTGCATCAGTTACAATGATCCTTCCTTCTTTCCTTGAGCCATGATTAAACTTCCTTTGGTGAGCTTCCACTTTCCTTCGCCAAAATAATTCACCAGACCAGCATCATCTAGCTTTCCAGCAGAGATAAGATTGAGGCGCATAGCTAGGACGTGCCTCACATCTTTTAGGACAAGCTTGCATCCAGTGCTTGTTGTCAGGATGATGTCTCATATCCCGATAATTTTGCTCCTATCTTGATTTCCCATTTGCACCGTACCAAAGTCACCACTTTGGTAGGATGAGAAGAAACTTCCACGGGGAGTGACATGGAAGGAAGCACCAAAATTGATAATCCAACAACTATCATCATAATAAATGTTTAGGATATTACCTTTTCCAACGAGATAAAGCAGTTCTTCTTTTGCAGCCACAACAGTAGTGCTCTTCTCTTCTTGCTTCTTCATTGGGTTGGTTTGGTTTGGCTTAACATTACCGGCCTTTTGATCTCTCTTGAAGGATCGATACTCTACTTTCTTGTGGCCTATTCTTCCACAGTAGTAGCATGTAATCTTTGATTGTGACTTAGACCGACCTCGAGATTGGTGCGGATCTCGACTTTTGCTGCGTCCACGACCTTCATTCCTACCCTGGTTCTCAACAACATTTGCCATGGGATGGACAGACTCACCTCATTTCATTCTCCGTACTTCTTCACCGAGAAGGCTATCACTGACAGTATCCATGGTGAGCTTTCCTTCCAGAGCTGAGTTACTAAGTGTAACCACAAGAGTTTCCCAACTTTCTGGCAGGGAACTAAGCAGTAGAAGGGTTTGCAACTCATCATCAATCTTCATGTCAATTTTTGTTAGTTGATTTATGAGCCCCTTGAAATTATTCAAGTGCTCAATCATACTTTGATTATCCTTATACTCCAACTTCACCAACCGTCAAACTAAATGGGCTTTATTACGAGACGTTTTCTTTTGAATCATGGACTCAAGCTTTGTCCATAATTCATAAGCATTTGTATAAGTAGAAACATGTTCAAAGAGAGTTTTATCAATATACTTACGAATCATAGCAACAGACTTCTGATTTAGCAGCTCCCACTCTGCGATACCACTCTGCATCGCTCTTTCCTTCTACCTTGGTTTTGTGGATGATGAGCTCATGTAATCCTTACAGTATAGACGGTCCTCCATCATCGGCTTCCAGTATGAGTAGTTGTTGGCCGTGAGCTTGAACACGTCTCCATCGTGAGTGACGTTATCCTCCATCTTGAACTTCACGAGCTAACGATGACTTTGGATGAACATGGCTCTGATACCACTGTTAGGAAAACTCGATCTTTCCCGCCTCGTGAAGTTAATGTAGGCACTTATAAATTAAGATAGTAATAAGAGCACAAGAGTTTATGATCCTCCAATATGGAGGTTCTTCCACTATACAAAAGAATAGTAGGATTACAATAATTTATTTTTTACAAAATTGTCTCACTTCAGTGGCTCACTCGAGCTTGAGGATTAGGACTCTCAAGCTATCTCACTTCTCTCTCAAAGAGGCTCTCTAACTCTCTATATTAGAGGTTTTCTCTCACTCTAGGAAGTGGATTGTTTTCTTGTCTTGGATGGATAGAAATGAAGGCTTCCACCCCTATTTATACTACTCAACCTTCATAATGAGTGATGGGGATTAATTTGATCCAATGGTGGAGATTAGCTCTCTAGAATTCTCCACACATATCTTTACCTTCTATAGATTTCTAAGGAATCTCTACACTCCTCCATTCTATTCTATACTCTTCCAGAATGTTCCAGAAGGCTCCACACATCTCTAGAATATTCGAGAGGATTCCACACATTTCTAGAGAATTCTACACTTCTCTAGAGTTCTCCAGAAAATTCTAAAATTTTCTAGAATCTTCCCAATTAAGGAGGGATCCCAACACTTTTCCCCTCATCTACTACCCATCATAAAGTCGCATGTGCATCTGATCACTTGCCAATTGTGCTGGAGATGGACGATAGAAGAAGAATGAATCAAGCTGGAAGATTTCACTTTGCAGAATCATGGACCAGACATGAGGCTTGTGAAGGTATAATTGAGGAGCCCTGGAAGCTACACCAAAACAATGGTGATGCATCTATGAGTATAATGAATAAAGTTGAGATCAGTCTAGGAAAGGCTCAAGCAATGGAACCCAAACACTCAAAAGGAAATTCAATCAAGAATTGAAAGATTAAGAGTAGGTCTATCTCGGGCTCACATGCGGTCTTGTATTGAGGAGGTCTCGGAGAAATGTAGGGCTTGCACAAAAATCCTTGAACGAAGCATTGTTGGAGGAAGAAAGCATATGGAGGCAAAGATCAAGGGTGACTTGTTCACAATATCGAGACAAAAACACAAACTTATTTCCCTGCACAATCACCCGGAAGAAAGCAAAAGAATTGAATAGCTAGAATTAAAGATGACACTGAAGTGTGACTAGAAGAGGAAAGCAAGATGGTCGATGAGTTTCTGTATTACTTTCGGGATATCTTTGCGACATCAAATCCTACTCTCCTTGAGACTGTTCTAGGGGCAATGAATGAATGTGTCTCAGGTGACATGAAAAAAAATCCTTATCGAGCATTACACCACAAAGGAGGTACACTTCCCCCTTTCTCAAATGCATCCAACTAAAGCTCCCAGTCTTGGTGGTATGCCTGCACTTTTTTACCAAAAAATCTATCATATTATCAGAACAAATTGCTCAGATGTTATTTTAAATTTTCTCAATAATCTTGTGATACTTGAAAATTTCAATGACATTCTCATGGCCCTCATTCCCAAAATAAAACAACCGGAATTTTTGTCCCATTATTGACCTATTAGTTTGTGTCATATTGTCCATAAAATCATCTCCAACACTATTTCAAATAGACTTAAGGTGATTTTACCCCCTGTTATATCGGAAAACCAAAGCGTTTTTTTCGCCAATAGGCTGATCACAGACAATGTCCTTGTAGCGTATGAGATGATACATTTCTTACACAACAAAATCAAAGGGAAAACGGGTCATTTTGGTGATACGGGTGTATCTCTCTTCGGAACTTAGCGATCCTCATGGGAGCTTGAGGATAGATGATTCTCATAATAGCATGAGAATAGGGGTGTAAAACAGTATAGTGGAACGCAGCTGGAAGCGTGGAACTAGACGATGAGCAGCAGATTCGAAGAATCCAGTTTTTAGCTCGTGAGTCAATTCATACATGTACATGAGTCGACTCATCAGGTTGAGTCGACTCATCAGGTTGAGTCGACTCATGACTGTCATGAGTCGACTCACGAAACCCAGCCGTTTTGTCAAAAGTTTTTGCTCGGTCGACTCATCAGTTATGAGTCGACCCATGTGTCATGAGTCGACTCATCTCAGTCATGAGTCGACTCATCGACAGTTTCCTGATTCGTTTGGGTTTCTGTTCACACGAATTCCTGTTGGTTTTGGGCTTGGTTATTTACCAGATTACCATCCATGTTTGTACACCTATATAAATGATTGTTTTAGAGTTTCTAAGCAATCAGATAGATTCAAAGAGAGATTCTAATCATTGTATTAGGGTTTAGAGAGGATTGAGAGGTTGTTCTCGATTCTAGTGAGATTGTGAGGGAGAGATTTGTAATAATTGATTCTTCATAATCTAGAGAATGTATTTTTCTTCGCTATACTGAATTATTCTTGTGTTTTAGTTGTCTTCTTCTCAACCCATCTTTTGGTAATTCCGCGACCAAATGGTGCTCACACAGCAGCTCGTATCAAGTTGGTATCAGAGCAATCAAATCCGGTGAAGGGGCATCATGTGTATAGTCCTGATTCGATCGCAATACAAGAAGCTTGGCGAGATCCTTATTTCATTGGAAGGAGTTCAGGTTTTAAGGAGGAAGAAGATGGCTGAAGGAGACAATTTAGCGAGGATTGATGCATTAGAGAAGCAGATCGAGACGATAAGGTCGACGCTCACAAAACTCGTCGGTCTCATCCAAGGAGGGAACAAAAAGGGGGAATCTTCTTCTAAGTCTAAGAAGAAACCTATCGAGTCTGGTGGAGAGAGCGAGCTTTTAGGCTTCGACGAGGAGGACGAGACCGTTAAGGCTGTATTGCATCAAGGGGGTAAGAATTCTTACCAGAACCTGAAGCTTTCAGGGCATGACTAAATCGAGCAGATAGAGAGGTTTGATGACGTCGAGAGGTTTGATGACTGGATCGAGCGGATAGAGACGTATTTTACTCTTTATAGCTACTCGTCAAAAGAGAAGGTTGTGTTCGCGACTTTGAAGCTTTTAGGGCATGCGTTGACGTGGTGGAAATCCTACTACAAGCAGGAAAAGAAGGCGGTGTCGTGGAACAGGTTCAAGGAGTTACTGAGGAAGCAGTTCTACCCGGTGGGATTCCTTGAAGAGCGTTGGTACAAGTGGTACGGCTTACGCCAAAGGGTCAATCAAACCGTTCAAGAATACACCACGGAGTTCTAATAGCAGGTGATGATCCTTAACATTATGACAGAGGAATATTTCGTGTTTATGAAGTATATGGCGAGATTGAGTGATTACATCCAAAAGGAGATGAAGCTATTCACGGTGTAATCAATTGCAGAGGCGAGCGTGAAGGCTATTGCCCTCGAGGGCAAGCAAAAGAAGGGTAATGAGGCTAAGGGAGACTTGAAACAGACGGGATGCGAGTCTAGTAGTTCTCAATCTAAGGAGGAGAGGAAAAAGGGTGATCCAGGGAAAGCAGGGCTGATTTTTGGTCACTGTGAGAAGACATGGCACAAAGCTGATCGATGCTGGGAGAAGTATCCTCATCTGAAGCCAAGAGGGTTGAAGAGGAAGGAAGAGAAAAAGGCATACATGATAGCACAGGGTCCGAAGGAAGTTCCTGGGATGACAGAGCCCAATAACAGTCTCAACCTTATGGCGGGGAAATAGGCCACGGAAGAGGACGAAGACCCGAGGGAGCAGCTCTTTGTGCTCAAGTTGCAAGTAAAGACTAGTTTGGTTGATGCTATTGTTGATTCGGGCAGCGAGAAGAATTTGATATCCAAGGCATTGGTTTAGAAGCTGGGTCTGAAGACGGTCAAGTATCCGAAGCACTATCCATTGGGGTGGATTCAGAAGGAAGAGAAATTAGTGTAGTTGATCAATGCACTGTCAGATTTGCGCTCCACGAGTCGTATATTGACGAGGTCACGTGCGACGTTGTTCTATTGGATATTTGTCAGATTATACTGGGAAATCCCGACTTATGGGATAGATATGCGATCTACGAGAGGTGGGCTCAAAAGTACACCTTCACTAAGGATTGTGAAAAGTTCATATTTCGTTCGGCATCTCTTCCGAGGGAGACAAGCTTAGGGACGGTGACGTGAGCGAAGAGATTAGGGAATGCAAGCAAGGAGTTTGTCTCGCTATGCATTAGTTTTTGAGAAAAGCCATCGAAAGAGGATTGCGTGTTGGAGCAGAAGATAGCTACGACAAGGCGAGGAGCGAAGGAGTCGTTTCCAGTTGTACGTTGATATCAGGTTCCTAGCAAGGCCAGATGTTGCAGAAAAGATGGAGGAGCTCGAGAGTTTCCTCAGCAAAAGTTCTAACTTGAACGAGACTTCAAGTTCTTAAAGGGGGGACCCATGATACGGGTGTATCTCTCTTCGGAACTTAGCGATCCTTCTGGGAGCTTGAGGATAGATGATTCTTATAATAACATGAGAATAGGGGTGTAAAACAGGATAGTGGAACGCAGGTGGAAGCGTGGAATGAGACGACGAGCAGTAGATTTGAAGAATCCAGTTTTCAGCTCGTGAGTCGACTCATATATGTACATGAGTCGACTCATCAGGTAGAGTCGACTCATGACTGTCATGAGTCGACTCACGAAACCCAGTCGTTTTGTCAAAAGTTTATTCTCGGTTGACTCATCAGTTTATGAGTCGACCCATGTGTCATGAGTCGACTCATCTCAGTCATGAGTCGACTCATCGACGGTTTCCTGATTCGTTTGGGTTTCTGTTCACACGAATTCCTGTTGATTTTGGGCTTTGTTATTTACCAGATTGTCATCCATGTTTGTACACCTATATAAAGGATTGTTTTAGGGTTTCTAGGCAATCAAATAGATTCAAAGAGAGATTCTAATCATTGTAGTAGGCTTCAGAGAGGATTAAGAGGTGGTTCTCGATTCTAGTGAGATTGTGATGGAGAGATTTGTAATAATTGATTCTTCATATCTAGAGAAGGTATTTTCCATCGCCATACTAAATTGTTCTTGTATTTTAGTTGTCTTCTTCTCAACCCACCTTTTGGTAATTCCGCGACCAAAGGGTGCTCGCACGGCAACTCGTATCATTTGGTCTAAAGCAAAATACTATTCAAGAAACAATTTCATGGAGGCTAAAATATGTTGGAAATTGGGTGTAGACCCAAACCTGGTCGGCGGTGAGCTTCCGATGACCTCGAAGAAGACCTGTAGGCGAGGTCTAGTCGACGACGAGCTCGAGCGAAGAGGATTTTAGGTAGGCAAGCTCGAACCCCAGCTTCAGGCGAGGTTGGGTCGACGCGAGATCCAGGCGAGATCTTGCAGGCGAGGTCGTTGATGAGCTGCAGGCAGGCTTTTCTCCAAGCAAGATCGAAGTTGTCGATTGCAGGCGGGGTTGACAGAGAACAGACGAGCTCGAGCAGGCGTGGAGCTTACCTACGTGTGGAGAGAGGCCCTCGCCTGCTACGGACTTGGAGGCGAAGGCGGAGCTCGCCTGCGTGTTGTGCGAGACAGCTGGACCCAGCTGTTTGGCTAGGGTTTTCTTATAAACCCACGAGCACGAGAAAAGCAGTGCACCCCGATTTTTCTTCTCAGCGGTTAACTCCAGAGGCGGCGGTCATTTATTGAGGAGTTTCTGTAGCAGATAATTTTCAGAGAAAATTCTCCTGATTCCTGTATTGATTTTTTCAGTGAGTTTTTGAGAGGAGATTTTCCAAGTTGGAAAATCTCGTGCTTTATTTGAACAACAGAGAGTCTCTGTTGGTTCTTTCTCTTGAGAGATCTCAAGTTGAGATCTACTCTTATACAAGCTTGTAATCTACTTTAATATAAAGGAAATTATTTGTGTGGCTCCCGAGGATGTAGGCAAGTTGCCGAACCTCGTTAAAACTCGATGTTCTCCTTTTCTTATAATTTTTATTTGCTGTGATTTTTTATTTCTATTGTCTTAACACAAGATCTAGTAGGGTAAATTCCATAGAGGATTTATATTTGACAGGTGGTTGAGTAGCTTGAATTTTCCCAACAACTGGTATCAGAGCCATTGTTCAGATCTGTGTGTAAGAAATGGCAGAAGAAGGCAAATCTAAAATTGGGAAGTTTGACTAATCAGATTTTGCATACTGGAAGTCATAGATAAAGGACTATCTGTACCAGAAGGATCTTTACAGTCCGCTGATGGATAAAACAAAAGGAAAAAAGAAAGAGGAATCCGACGAGAACCGGAAAATATTGGATCAAAAAGCCCTGGGGCAGGTTCAATTAGTCCTCGCAAAATCTGTAGCACACAATATATTAAAGGAGAAGACGACGGTGAGGCTTAAGGAAGCGCTCGTAACAATGTACGAGCAACCGTCAGCTGCAAATAAGGTGCATCTCGTCAAAATGCTATTCAACCACAAGATGGCAGAAGGATGTTCCTTCACGATGCATCTCAACGAGTTCAACACGATTGTTGATCAACTCATCTCAGTCGATATCACGTTTGATGACGAAGTGCAGGTCTTATTGATACTATCAAAGTTGTCGGATAGTTGGGCAGGTTGTATGACCGCAATCAGTAACTCGGCAAGGAAGAAAAAGTTAAAGCTAAACGATGTAGTAGCTATGATTCTATCCGAGAAGGTTAGAAGAAAATCGAATGAATCAGAAGGTTCAGGTTCAGCCCTAAGTCTCGAACAGAGAGGCAGAAGCCATAATAGAGGAAACCAAAATAGGAATCGATTGAAGTCGAAGAAGAAGAGGTCAAACTCAAAGGTGAGACCTATCAAAGGGAAATGTTGGAACTGCGGCCAAGAGGGCCACATGTCTTCTACCTGTAAAGCACCAAAGAAGGAAAAAAATGAGCAGGAGGCTTATATTGTACAAGATGCATTGATTCTCGCTATGGATAGTGATTCTGATTCATGGGTCATTCATTCGGGAGCCTCTTTCCACGCTACTGCTAATAGGAAGCTCTTTCAGAACTATGTAGTAAGGGACTTTGGAAAGTATACTTGGGGGATAATGAACCATGTAGTGTCATTGGAAGAGGTGATGTGCAAATACAGTTAAAGGGCTCCAAGTGGTCTCTGAAGAATGTCAGACACATACCAAAACTGAAGAGGAATCTTATTTCGATTGGTCAGCTTGGAGCAGAAAGCTATGTTACAACATTCACCAGAGATTCTTAGAAAATCTCCAACGGTATAATGGTAGTTGCTCGTGGTAACAAGACCGGTACCCTCTACCTAACTTCACATGCGAGTGACACCCTCATAATTGTAGTAGGCAAAGAGAGTACAGATTTGTGGCACAATAGACTGGGACACATAAGTGAGAAGGGTATGAAGATTCTACATTCAGAAGGAAAGCTAACCGACATCGATAAGATGGAAGTCGGTGTTTGTGAAGACTGCATCTTCAGAAAGCATAAGAGAGTTAGTTTTCTGAAGGGTGGAAGAACACCTAAAGTTCACAAGCTAGAGCTTGTTCATACAGATGTATGGGGTCCAACTAGCGTGTCTTCTCTTGGTGGTTCGACATACTACATCACCTTTATCGATGATCACTCAAGGAAGGTGTGGGTATATTTCATGAAGCACAAGTCAGAGGTGGTCAACATCTTCAAGAAGTAGAAAGCCATGATGGAGAATGAGACAGATCTGAAAGTGAAGTGTCTGAGATCAGACAATGATGGAGAATATGAACTGGAGGAGTTCAAGAAGTTTTGTGTTCTAAACGGGATTCGTTTGGAGAGGACTACTCTAGGGACGTCGTAACAGAACGACATAGTAGAAAGAATAAACAGAACGCTAACAGAGCATGCGAGAAGCATGCATCTACATGCACGTCTACTAAAAACTTTTTGGGCGGACACGGTGCATATAGCAGCGTACCTGATAAATCACAGGCCATCAGTTCCATTGAACTTTGGGATTCCTGAAGAGGTTTAGAGTGGCAAGAAGGTTAATCTCTCACACTTGAGAATCTTTGGTTGTGTGGCATATGTCCATATCAGTGATCATGGCAGAGACAAGCTGGAAGCTAAGTCACTAAAGTGTACATTCATTGGATACGATATTGATGAGTTCAGTTATCATCTTTGGGATGAGAAGAACAGGAAAATCATCAGGAGCCGAGATATCATATTCAATGAGGAGGTGATGTACAAGGACAGGAACAATGCCAAGCCTGGCCAAAGCAGTGGGAGCAGCACTACAGATACGGGCGCATCCGAATACATGGATTTGGAGGAACTTCCAGATGGGGGAGACAATGTCAATTCTGATAGAAGAACGAAGGAGACTCCAGGTGCAGAATCGACTACCCAAGGCGAAGCACCCGGGGTATGTTTATACCTTAGGGTCAACAGCAGTGAGTTGGGTCTCACGTTTGCAAAAGATTATGACGTTGTCCCCAACTGAGGCAGAGTATGTCACAGTGACCGAGGCGAGCAAGGAAATGATTTAGCTAACCGGGTGTCTGGAAGAGTTAGGTCTGAAGCAGGGGAACGAAGTTCTTTATTGTGATAGCCAGAGTGCTATACACCTTGTCAAAAACCCAGTATTTCATGCCAGAACAAAGCACATCGAGTTACGTTACCACTTCATACGCTCAATGATTAAGGAAGGGAAGTTACAGTTGGAGAAGATTTTGGGGAGCCAAAATCCTACAGATATGTTGACTAAAGCAGTTATCATTCAGAAACTAGAGTTGTATGCAACTTTAGTTGGCTTTCATATGTAGGAGATGAGGACGGAGTCACATAAGAAGATGCTTGTTTAGATAGCTTGTTGATGGCGGTTTAGTCTCCAAGTGGGAGATTGTTGGAAATTGGGTGTAGACCCAAACCTGGTCAGCGGCAAGCTTCCGACGACCTCGAAGAAGACCCGCAAGCGAGGTCCAGTCGATGGCGAGCTCGAGCGAAGAGGGCTTCAGGCAGGCGAGCTCGAACCTCAGCTTCAGGCGAGGTTGGGTCGACGCGAGTTCCAGGCGAGATCTTGCAGGCGAGGTCGTTGATGAGCTTCAGGCGGGCTTTTCTCCAGGCGAGATCGAAGTTGTCTATTACAGGAGGGGTTGACAGAGAACAGGCGAGCTCGAGCAGGCGTGGAGCTCGCTTGCGTGTGGAGAGAGGCCCTCGCCTGCTGCAGACGTGGAGGCGAAGGCGGAGCTCGCCTACGTGTTGTGCAAGACAGCTGGACTCAACTGTTTGGCTAGGGTTTTCTTATAAAAACCCACGAGCACGAGAAAAGCAGTGCGCCCCGTTTTTCTTCTCAGCGATTAACTCCAGAGGCGGCGGCTATTTATTGAGGAGTTTCTGTAGCGGAGAATTTTCAGAGAAAATTCTCCTGATTCCTGTATCGATTTTTCAGTGAGTTTTTGAGAGGAGATTTTCCAAGTTGGAAAATCCCGTGCTTTATTTGAACAACGGAGAGTCTCTGTTGGTTCTTTCTCTTGAGAGATCTCAAGTTGAGATCTTCTCTTATACAAGCTTGTAATCTATTTTAATATAAAGGAAATTATTTGTGTGGCTCCAAAGGACGTAGGCAAGTTGTCAAACCTTGTTAAAACTCGGTGTTCTCTTTTTCTTATAATTTTTATTTGATGTGATGTCATCTTTCTATTGTCTTAATATGAGATCCGGTAGGGCAAATTCCGCAGAGGATTCATATTTGACAAGTGGTCGAGTAGCTTGAATTTCCCCAACAAAATAGGGACAGCTCCTAGTCTCACTCGGAGGAGTATAATAAGCGCAAGAGTGGTTTTAGAATCAGGTTATAGATGGAGAGTAGGCAATGGACGCACAATTCGAATCAAGGAAGACGAATGGCTCCCAGCTCCGTTTCCAAAACCTGTGGTCTCGCCTGTACAACTTATACCAGATCGTGCGACAGTGGAGGTCCTCATCGACAATCAAACAAGACAATGGAACCAAAGCTTGGTGAGGGGGTTATTTCTGCCTTTTGAAGCTGAAACAACACTAAACTTTCCCTCGAGTCCCAGAATGCCATCAGATATACAAATATGGCATTTTGAAAAGCACGGTGGGTTTACAGTAAGAAGCGCCTACCGTGTAGCAAGGGAGAATCGGCTAAGAGATGAAGATGCACAGGTAGCCGGAAAATCATATCCCAATCAGTTGTACACTATCTGGAAAATAAGTTGGAACTTTAATCTCCCAAACAAGATGAAAATATTTGCATAGAAGCTCAATAGAAATATCCTACCAAGCAGAGAGCTTTCGCTAAGAAGAGGAATTGTAGGGGACGAGACGTGTACTTTCTGCGGTGATGCAATTGAGACAAGCGTGCATATATTTAGAGATTGCCCAGTTTCCAGACAAGTGTGGTGCGCACCTCCTATGAGTTTTCGGATTGATCAACACGGAGGAGTGGCTATCACAAAATAAAGAGAATTTCGGATGTAGAAGTTTGAGAGAACACACTAGCAATTTGTTGGGGGCTGTGGAAAGATCGAAACAATAAGATCTTTAAAAATGAAGATTGCTTTGTAGATAAAGTAGTCGAGAGTGCTATGTATTACCTCCTTTGCTTCAAAAAATTCTCAGGTGCTAAAGAAAACTCATGAGAACCGTCGATCGGCCAAAGTTTGGAGAGCACCAATGCTGAGGGATGGAATAAAGTCGATTGCGATGGAGCTCTATTCGAAGCTGCTACTAATATGGTTCGGGGATGGTGATCAGGAATAATAGAGGAAAGGTTATGTCGGCAGCGACTATCAAAATGGAAGGTGGAGCTAATCCTTTTAACGATCGAAGCGATGAGCCTTCGACGGAGCTTAAGCATAAAGAAGCTGGATTTTTGCTCTTATAGCTTAAATCTGATTCTGCATAGCTAGTAGCAGTGGTGAAGAGGAGAGAGACAATGGGTCACATTTGGACATAGTATCAAGGACATCCTCATTCAGCTACTTCCAAGGGTGGAAGATGAAGCATGTACGCAGGGTAAGCAATTTGCTCATGAGCCAGCTCAAATGACCAAAGATCTTACTGAACTTAATATTTGGGTGGAGGATATTACCCCCCAATGTTCATCCTTTTGTTTTGATGGACATTTCTACAATGTAATTCTGAGTTTGATCCCTTGTCAATGAAATTTTTTTATCATTCAAAATAAAAAAAAGTTAAATGTGCTGCTCGCTGGAATGGTCTAGAACTTATTCAATTCAACATCCAAAACAAAATGGTACGTCCTACATGATGTTCAGTATATCATTACCAAATGATGCTGGATTTTTTTTGAGATTGATCGATAAATAGTGCTTATTAACGTACTTAAAGCATCAGAGTGTCGAATGAGTGTGTGAGGAGTTGGTGGAACCAGGACTTATAAATTATTAAATAATATTTTTTATAGAAAATATTAAATAGTATATTATGCATCTAAGAGTTCATATTCATTTCATGTAAAGTTTTAATTTGAGCAGTAATGATGCATATATAGTGATATGGAGAAAAGTACATATAAGCAGGAACAACATTCTTGGATTTTATGGACTTTGATAAAGAGAAAAAAATATATATGGAGAAACTATCCACATAAATAATATATGCATATTAACAAACTCCATGGTACCACATTATTTGCATGAGCATACATTTGTTCACATTTGTGGCTAGCAATATGGAAAAAGTTGGCATTAAACCGACAGAAGAGTAGAAATAAATTGGTAGTAGTTGTAATACTCTTACAATTCAATGTATGAAAATCTACCCTATTTCTAGCAACAAATGCCTTTTGATCCCCCAAAGCAAGCCTCCAATATGCGCGCATGCTGACTTTGAAAGTCACAATCCATGGTACTCCAAAAATGAATCTCGCATTTTGTGCACTTTACCAACAGAAATTTATCTATGAGATTTACAAGTTATTAAATGGCATTTACGCATCTAAATTTTTTTTATTTGTTTCCTCCAACATTTCAATTTGGTCAGTTTTGTTGTATTAACTATATCGAGGAAGAACATATAAACGGGAAGAGCGTCCTTGAATTTGTCGGACATTGATAAATGGAGGGAAAAATTATGGGACAATCTCAAAATATTCACAAATGCATGGTACATATAATATGCATGCAGTACCACATGGTCTGCATGAGCATGCCTAGCAACAAAAATGTCAAGACATAACTTCATCTTCAAGGGGAACGAAGCTAAGCGGACACTCTGA
>BQKN01063821.1:0-15614 GCA_022839385.1 Asparagus kiusianus | reverse complement strand
GGAGAAGAGATCATAAGTCGACTTGTCAGACCTGATAAGTCGACTTGCCAGAGCCCAAAATCAACAATCCAGAGCAGATCGTAAGTCGACTTACGACACAAACATAAGTCGACTTACCATAAGTCGACTTATGCCTGTGCATGAGTCGACTTATGACCGAAAATCTGCTTTTTTCAAGTTCTTCTCCACGCCAATAAGGGGGACAAGTGAGATGTCCCTCTCCTATTAGATAATGAGTTGGTTATCACGATGACGATAATTTATTTGTCCTCTTTATTGGTCTCATATTTTAGGTGTCTATAGCAAAGCTGATTTTGGACACAGATGAGAATAATTGTTAAACTATAAGTAGCGGGCCCAAGCATTATCATTAATGAGAGAAAAAGAAAAATATAAAACAGCTGGATTAGACTTGTGCACTGATTCAACGGATGATATCTACGCAACATCAATTACTATCGATCTGAAACATTGATAACTAATCAGAGAAAGAGGAATTTATTGTCATGGTAAGTACTAAGGATTTCACTTTATTTATTTATTTTTTTACATTCAATTTTCTTGGAAATGTAAGTCTGCACTCTACAGAAGCTCAGATGTTATTAATCTAATGACAAACTTATCCTCTCATAGCACGTGTGATACAAGAGGTCATTCATAGTGGTCTTGGTTGAAATCAAGGCTGCAATAAATTAAAGTGATGGATAGAAAGTCAATTCACTAATATAAAAGTCAATTTCTTGTCAAGTCGTAGACTGTTCTGAGTCAAATTTCCAAGATTATTAAGTTATGTATCCTCAAATGTTTGGCATTATTATCTAACCGTGTAGAAGGTCATTGGATAATCTTTTTGTAAAAAAAAAGAAGGGAAAAAAAGAGAGAGGCACTTCAGCTTAGACATCCTACAGATGATCTTCTTAGGGGGTGTTTGTTTCACTCTTTTTATAGAATAGGAATAGGAATTTGACCTGATAGGGACAAAACTGTAAATAAAAAATTCTAGATGTCATGAGGTGTACTTAGAGAATCCCCTTTATTGGTTAAAAAAAAAAATCCTAAAAACATAAAACTACTATTTTCACTCGCAAAATATCCCTAAGTATAAGCTTATTCACCCATGTGAAAAATGCGTTTAACTCAGTTTGAGAGATTTTTTAAACAATGTTTAAAGTTGAAGGTGTTTTCTGAGAACCCCGAAACATAAAAAAAACTTTTGTGATATTTTGAAAGTTAATGAAGGTTAATCTAAGAAACGTCTAAGCATAGGGGATTCTCTCTGAAACTTAACTTTTTCTGTTTTGAAGAAAATAAATGAGCCAAGAGTATACAACATGATCTTTGATATTTTTTTTTTCCTTTGAGAGAGGGCTCTTGGGTTTTAAAGAAGAGACCAAATCACATTTATTTCACACTTCAAGAAAAGATCTTAAATTCTCAAAAGCTAATAAATTGTATATTTATATTTGTACTTGTTTTATTGATAACTAGCTTTTGGATATGAAAATACATCTATTTTCCTACGAATAACACCGATTACACTTTCACATATTATACCGCCCGCCGTATTTCTTCATGGCCTCTCTACTATCAATAGTTGCTATCCCCGTTGGGCCCCACCGCCGACCAACAGCTGACAAAGTGGGCCCCGCTTGTCCCTTAACATACTCAGCGGACCTGTTAATTTCATTGGTTGCTTTCTCTAATCGACCTTTCGGGCCCAAACCGGCCCACTCGGAATCTAAATTGGGCTGGGCCGAATCCATGATGTAATCTGAGTCCTTGTTATTGGGCACTTTTTGTAGTGGCTCCTCTGGTGACAACGTCCACCCTTTTAGGCTGGGCCGAGTCCACCCATCATCCGATATCAAAGCGGGTTCAGACTTTAGCCTCTGAAACATGCCACTCGGAAAGCCCATTTTACGGTTACCGGGCACATGATCCTTCGTATACGATTTAACGGGTTGAACCCGACAAGCGCTCTCATCGACGGAAGTCATAGCCCCTTTTTTATTCAGCTTCGGAGGGCAGTAGTCCACGACTCCGGGTATGGTTCCTCCGTCGGGTCTGATGATAACGGGTCTGCACACGTGATCCCGGGGCGGATCCTTTTTGTTGAAAAGATGCGATTTGGCCCACGGGTTGGTTCGGGTCTCGTCTAGAGTGTCCCAGGACCCGAACCGATACCCGAAACGGCTCGTGCCGGTAGGTGTGTAGCTCCCGTAATCAGACATAGAGTTTGGACTTGAATTCATCAATGTTGGAGTCCCTAGCGGAGCTCCATTATATAGGGAGGGAGATTATTCTTTTTTTGTTTTTTTTTGTTTTTTTTTTTTCATTTGATGATTCTTATCTTCTAGTTAAAGAGAATGAACAGAATCTTATTCTTTCTTTATTAAAGCGGATGGTTTGGCATCTTTAGTTTTTAACCTCTCATAACGATTTCTTTTTGGAAACTCGGATATTATTTTCTCATGGCATTTTTTACAACTTGTTCTCTGCCTTAAAATTTAGCATAAAATTTTGTTATAATATAAGAAATTTGGAATGCAAGTAGATTTAATAACATCATAACATTATTGCCATAAACAACCCAAAAACGTAAAAGCCCAATGCGGTCCCTGTATTGGGCCTCATACTCACATTGATCCCCTCACTTTTTTTTCTCTCAACTTAGTCCCTGTACCATCCCTTAGTTACAAATTAAATCTTCTTTTTTTTTTTAACATTCATTAGAATTTGGGTGGTAACTTTTCGTTTATGATCGAGCATATTACCCTCATAGACATTGCAATAGAAGTTATGTGAGAAGCAATGTAAACAAATTTTTTTTTTTGGGGAAAAAAATCCGTGTATATATCTAAAATAAGTTTAACATTTATTGTGAAAGTTCTTTGAGGAACCCCTATATCATGCTCTTCCGTGATCGATCTAAACATTTTCTTTTTTATGCTGATTTTATTTCTCAAAATAATTAAAATTGGGTCGAAGAAGTAAGTTTAACCCTAAGAAGCGTTAATAAGGATTTAGAAGAAGTTAGGACGAGGGCAATTTTGAATGAATGGAACAATTCTGAGGGGTAAATTTAGATTTATTATGATTTGGAGCGCAAATTTAAAAATATCTGTGACTTCAAGGGTATACATGAAAAAAATCCTGGAAGAAAATAAATGAACCAAGAAGTGTATAAAGGATACGATCTTTGATTTTTTTTTTCCTTTGAGAGGCTTAAAGAAGAGAGCAAATCACATTTATTTCAAGAGCTGATTGATAGCATTTTCATATTTGCATACTTGCTTATTGGTATCTTTTTGATACTAAAAAAATACATCTATTTTCTTGCAAACAATACCACTTGTACTTTCACTGTATCTACAGTTCACCGTATCTCTTTACGGTCTCTCTATTATCAATATAGTTGCAGCTAGGGGTGCATTCGGTCCGGATACGGCTCGGATATGATGCTTACCATATCCATATCCACTTACCCATCTCGGATATGGTTACAGATACAGATATATCTCGGTAAGGAAAATTTATAACCATATCCGCTAAAATCGGATATGATTACGGATATACATGCAGATATATAAGCGAATATGCATGCGGATACAAAACATATATGAGAAAACTAGATAATATTGAGAAAAACATAGTTCATGTGATACAAAAGAGTTCATATCGGTTATAGATTTGAGTAACTATATTCATATCCTAATAGATACAGTTACGGATATTTCTTCGGATACAGATAGTTGCAACCCCTGTGGAGCCCCACCGTCGACTATCAGCTTGCAAAGTGGGCCTCGCCAGCCCCCTCACATACTCAGCGGCTTTGATAATGCCGTTGGTCGCCTTCTCTAGTCAACCTTTTGGGCCAGGGCCGATTCACCCAGAACCCGAATTGGGCCGGGCAGAACCCCTCACATGATCTGAGTTCCCTATTATTGATCACTTTTTCTAGTGGCTCTTCTGGTGCCAAGTTCCACCCTTTTGGACCGGGCCGGGTCCACCACCATCCGGAATCAAAGCAGGTTCGGACTTCAGTCCTTGAAACATGCCACCCGGAAAGCCCATCTTACGGTTACCGGGTACATAATCCTTTGCATACCGGTTAATTGATTGGACTAGATAAGCGCTCTCCGTGGCCATAGCCATGGTACCTTTACGATTGTAGTTCAAAGGACAGTCAACAACTCCGGGTACGGTTTTTCCATCCGACCCAATAACAACGGGTCGGCACACATGATCGCATGGTGGGTCCACTTCGTTGAAAATATTCGATTTGGCCCACGGGTTGGTTCGGGTCTCGGTTAGGCTCTCCCAAGACCCAAACCGACAGCCGAAACGGCTCTTTCTTGTGTTTGAACTTGAATTCATCAATGGTGGAGTTTTCTAGCGGAGCTCCGTCATATATAGAGGGGGGAAAAATATTCTTTTTGTTTCCTTTTTTTTTTTTCATTTGACGAATCTTATCTTCTAGCTAAAGAGAATGGACAGAATCTCATTCTCACTTTTATTAAAGCGGATGGTTTTGGCATCTTTAGTTTTTAACCTCTCATAACGATCTTCGATATTATTTTTTTTCATGGCATTTTTATAATTTGTTCTGTAGCTTAAAATGTAGCATGCAATTTTCGTTAATATAAGAAATCTTGTAATGCAAGAAGATTTGCCGAGTACGATGAGGATGAGGATGAGGCATAAAAAATTGTATGTAAAGAAGGATCTATGGGCCGGCCCAATGCTGAAATTACGAAAAATAAAATTTCCAGTTGATAAAAATCTGAAACAATTAAACTGGCTTCGCCCGGACTCGAACCGGAGACCTTCAGTGTGTTAGACTGACGTGATAACCAACTACACCACGAAACCATTTGTTGTGCTTTCCTTAAATTAACTTATTTTTCTTAATGTATAAAACATTATCACGTCATTACCGTACCCACATAATTTTATTGTGGAAATTTAATATCGGAAAGATTATATACCGGGACTAGCACGACTAACTAACGTCGGTGAAATTTTTAGAACGTGGTATTTTCTGTTTTATAAAAAGTGGAGGGTATTTCTACTTCGGTCAGTGGTATTTGCAATTTAATATTTCATAATAGTTTCTGTAAACTCTTCCCAAAATGCAACTAGTTAAACAGCAATATGCTACAAAAACACGTAATAAATCACAAATAGTTTCGTAAAAATTTTCCACACCGTTCTCCTTTCTATTCACCATCGTTCATCAACGGCTCCATATCCTCTTCTTCCACTTCAAAACCTATTATTGGATGATGAGAGAGGTAATTCTTCTATCGCCCATCTTTAATAATGAAGCCGAAAGTGCCATAATAAATAAGTTCATGTAGATGTTTTGTGTGTGTCCGTAATTTTCGCTATGATCTATTAGAGCATCTCCACCAGCTTCACCATAATTTCTCTAAAATGGGGAAGCAAAATGCAAAATTCTCTAAATTTTTTTTGCTTCAAATCCAACAGCTTCCCCATTTTAGGGATTTAGGCATTTATTACGACTATAAAACATCCTACCTACTCAATAATTATTAAGAAAATAAATGTTTGATATTTTATTATAACAATATAAAACTCAATAAAGTATTAGATATATATTTTTTCTTCTTCGGAGAATGTGAGATATTTATGATAATGTTACTTTCAAGAATTTGGAGAAGGAAGAATTTTTGCAGAATGCTGCAGATTTGGGGAAAGAACCTCTTTTTTTCTTCTCCATCCCCATTTTAGGGAATGAGATGGAGAAACTGTTAGACCTAAAAATAGCTGTATATTCTCCAAAATTGAGTATTTTAAGAAGATGGGGGAGGCTGTTGTAGATGCTCTTACAACACACTACATTATAACTAAAGCGAAATAATAAACTCATACAGTGATTCAACATTTCATCCTCAGGTATTGCACATAAAAATGAGCTTCTGTATATATTTATTTCCTCCATTTAAGTCAATTAAGAGACATTTGATGTGAAAATAAACAACCCCACAAAATAATGACAACCACCTAAACATGGTTTTTTTAACTTCAACAGATCTGTTTCTAAAAACCCACCACCCAGTTTCACAAAAGTCTCTCATGGATCAAATGTGGGCATCTGGCTTGAAGAAGCAGCACCGTACGCAGCTTCATGTTGCATCCTCCTAAATATACTCCTGTAGTCATCCTCCTCTCTCTTCTTCAACAGAAATGAGATCATGCTCTCCACCTCAGATTTTATGTTCATGTACACCTCCTTTGCTCTTTCCTTGTCTTTCAACACCTCCATCTTCCCCTCCAAGCTTATTGGTTTGCCGAAAAGATAGTAAAAGCGACCAGGAATTTTCGGACGGATGCACGGAAATAACAGTTCTTGGTCCCTGATTCCAAATTCCAAATTCATCACGTAATCGGAAAAGCTCCGATTTAATAAATGGGTTATTTACACATACATAATATAAGGATATAGCTGGTTGTCGTCTGTTTTCCTGTTATTTGTTAAATTCGCGTGAAAGTTCTCACTCGAGTTAAAATTATAACAGGAGGGGGCGTATGTACTAATAAAATAGAACATGAGTGATAAGTAACTACAGACATATATTACGGGTGGTGTATTTGCAGAAAGCCATTTTAAAAAACGAATACAAATCTTGTCACAAACACCTCGAATTGGAGTAGGGTGGTTTGAACCATAACGAGAACAATTAAAATTCCCAAACTGCCCCTACCCTTTCAATGAATGGCATAGAACACCCTGTTTGAAAAATGTATCTCTGAACAACAATTGCCAAAAAAAAAAAAAAGTAAGTTTACCTTGATTCCGAGCCATGGTTAGATTGATTTATCATTTGTCTTATAAAGAGGTTGCTCATTAGATCATCATAATCAAACAGAACCTGCACTCATAGGGATACAAGCAGCACTGAGCATAGATTATAAGAAAGAAAATAAAGATCATGTATTTCTCTAATAAAGTACACAGATCAATGAAAGTTACGTGCAAAGTGTACGGGAGAAGAATAAATAGCTAATAAAGTACACGAATCAAAGAAAATTATGTGCGAAGTGTACAGGAGAAGAATAAATAGCTATTCTTTACCAAAAGTAGAGGGAAAAAAAATAGGAGACTTTCCAAGATAAAATCATGTTCTTTTACCAAGTATAGGTAGTCTTAAACAGTTACCAAGAATGATACAAAATATTACTACCTCAGTAATTAACTTATGAATGCCACTATGAGCTTTTGTTGATGAAGACTTATTGGAAAAGTTAGTGTCCTTGTACCAGTTAGAAATTCCTTGCAAGGGAACACCACCTATGTGCTGCATGCATGAATATAAAGCAAAGGTAAATTACTAACCACATTTGCCTACTTTATATTGAAACAGATTGATACAAATTGATACAAATTGAATTAGGCCTTACATTGTTTAAATATTTTTTGCGTGAACTTCAGGTTAAGCAGTTTAGATAGGGAAAAAAAAAAATTCAAATCTCATGCATAATGCATTTAGTTAACCTGTACGCCAATTTATTTTTCTTCTGTCTTTTGGTAGTGAATGAGTAAAAAATGTGCAAAAAAATTGTTCAACAAAGTTTTTATTTATTTGAGCTTACTGTGCATATATCATCTTCTCCAACAACTCCAAATGGGACAATTGTGGCTCCAAATTGAGCAGCCATTCTCACAAATTCAGGTTGAGCGGGCCAAAGCAACTTGTGTTGTTCACCCTGAAGTAATCCATAAGTGAAGCAAAGGGATACATGTTAGATCTAAAACTTGAGATCTTAAAACCATATAGCCATGATTAATTCAAAGAGATTAAAAGAAACATAAAAGAGCGGAAGCTTATACCTGAATCCATTGATTGATATTGATTTGGGTTTTGGATCTTCTAACCTTAGGGTTTTCTCTTAAGCCGAATTTCTCTCTTAGATGGGGTGAAGAGAATTAGAGAAAATTATAACCCTAGATTAGGGACCATAACCCCTTATTTATAGGTGTTGTACTTTTGCAATTTGGTCCCTCAACAAATTACAATTACAACCTGGTATCTGCACATATATCCCCATGACTTATTTAAATACCTATTAACCCAACTTAATTGATCACTTTAGTGGGTTATCCTGAAAAATAGCAATACACATTGATTAATCATATGTGCCCACAATTAGATTTATTAGATTAAATCCAACAATACATATTAATATCTTCCCAAAAATTGTCCTTATAATATGTTCTCATGATATTCATCCAAAGATTTCTCCTCAGAATACATAAAATAATTTTGTTAGCAGGAACATACTAAAATTTTCTCCAGCTTGTCATAAATTTTTTGACAAACATATCCTAAAATATCTTGCAAAAGTTTCTACTACAACAGCTTATACATGATTTTCATCCAAAAATTTTTCAGTCGATAATTACTATAAAATAATGACCCAATAAGCAGTACTTTCCCATGACAATAAGACAAGTTTTGCTCAACCTTTAAGGAGCAGAATCAAACATAAGCTCCAACAGGCTACTTAATGCACATGTACATAAACATATATTTCAATTGACACGAATATATTGTTAAAAGCAATTCAATGCATAAATTTCAAGTCTACAATTAGCTTAACAGTTATCTATCAGAACATATATGTATCAATTTGCATGTTCCGAAACTCAAGTACCCTATGATTATCTTTCCTACAAATCAAAACTCAAAATCATTAAAATATTTTTATAAGGTAATGGAAATACAAAAGAGAGGAAACTACCTATCCAAGAGGAACTACCAAAAGTGAAATGAGAAATATACACACCTTTTGGTGAAGAGCTTCACGAGGACCTCCAGGGTACAATAGAACACATGACTTCTCTGATAATAACCTATAGAGGTTTCTATTTGTGGCAGGAACAGCACCAGATAATTTTACAAAATCAAAAAAATCATGTCCCTCAGATGAACATTCTCTCCTATTCATGAAAAGAATCGGGTGTGCCATAGAACGAAGCGCAACTCTCTTTTCCCTTACGAATTCTAAAACCAATGGCATCATATCTAATCCCATTAGCATATGATTTCCAATAATCAAAATAGGACCATCATTAGGAACACCAGAAAGGCCTCTAACAATTTCTCCATCTTCTGTAGTTGAGAACATCACTGGACAAGTGGCTAAATAAACAGCTCTGCAACCAATTAAGAATGTAATAATAATTAGGGTTGATTGTGGATAGACCCTGTAGTATCACCCAATTGCGGATAGACCCATTGTAGTTCTAATGTTACTATCGCCCAATTGTGGATATACCCTCCGAAATCTGAGTGCAATTCTTTTGACTCTTCTACCCTCAGGAGGTCTATTTAAAAAAAAGAAGGGTAAGGGCAGCAGTGTCAAAAACTTTTAGTCAGCGGTTCTATCTGCAATTAGGCAATAGTATAGGGTCCGTCTGCTAATAATCCTATTAACTATAACTTTTCAGGATTAACATGCTTAATGGGCATTACTTGGTCATCTTGTCTGCTGCTGCTAGTTCTGTCGTAGTCATGGGCGGCCCCCCCTCCCCCCCCAAGTCTGTGACATAGGCATGGTGTTTTGTATGACGATACAGGCCAGCACCCTTAATAATACTACATAGATGGACGCCATTTTCCTGCATAAGTGTTGGATGAGCATGAATTGGTTGCTTATATTCATAAGAACAACTTATTGAAAATGCAAAAAAAAAAAAAAAACAGTTAAATTAGTTAGATTCTACTAAGTTTGCTATATTTCATTTGGTAAAACATCTTATCAGTAGGATTTTTGGCTTTCACTATACAATGTAGAAGAAATAATAGTAGTCTTCCTTCTAACATATTCAAAGAGGGAAATTTTGTTTTAAGTTGATTATTGAGCATTTAGTACCAATTATTGGGTTGTCGAATTAAGACTTCCGAAAGTTCCAGTTTCAAGCTGTGCATGTGATTTCCAGGGAGAAGAGAGTCCTTTTTACTTAATAACAATTGCATAGACTAGGTTTACAGATTGCGTCAAGGATATCCATATGATGATGGAAGTCTACAGGCCTAGTTAATCTCTATGGCTCACTTCTGCCAATAGCTTTCTAGCCCTTATAATATTTTGATTCATTAAAAAAAAAACCATATCTTACAAAGTTTAGCATCCTGTTCATCATATATCTTTTGTTAGCTTAGAGTTATATCATATTGGTATTCAATATACGGAAACTATGAAGCACGGACACGCATAATATGAAGCCGTGTCGTGTCATGTCTGTGTCGGACACACGTGTCGAACACACGTATCCTATGTATTTTTTAGGATTTGCCTCGTGTCGGCATGTCGGATGGCCGTGTCGGATCCGTGTCCGTGCTACATAGTACGGAAATACCTCAGTTTGCGAACTATTTGTGTCTATAGTAGCAAGAAGCTTCATGTAGTTTTGTTTCATGAGTTAAAAAAAAGTAATTAAATGAATATAACAATCAGAACACTGAGGCGTATCCTTAACTTCAGAGGTCCAGTTTAGCAATATCTCGGAGAGCTTTCAAAAGGACAGACTAATTCATGCAGGGGTAAATTAATAAACATTTAAGCCGCAAAAATGGACACATCACATCTAATACAAATTGCCATAATTTCAACTTACATTGAAATGATAAAGTCATGCCCATACCATTTAGAACAAGAGCAACCATAGCATTCATAGAACTTGCACTGTCAATGTGACGAAACTGATATAGATCTGATTTTCTCAGGAAATCCAAGAGCACTAAAAACGTGACTATTTCTTTTTCTTTCCAAAAGAAACTGTGAGGTTACATTTTCTTGGGATGGGATGTGAGTTCCATTAATCTAAGATCTTATTAAGATGCAATCAATAGTAGAGTTAGTAAGCCCATTATAATATCATGCCACAGTAGCATCAAATCTCATGATTATCATCGGGAGAGATGTGCTCCTAAAATGCCTAAAATTCTTGCAATGAAATAACAAATTTCTTTCACTTACCATCAGAATGTTGTGCCCACGATTTTCAAAGTAGTAAACCTTGCATTTGGGTAATAATTTCCGGAGTCTTTCACCTTCATCTCTGTTGGGTAGAAAGCTGGCCATGCAACTGGAAGGTAATAAAAGTTGCGTAAACTACAGACAACATAAAGTTAACTCCATTTGGGCATTATGAAATGGGTTTTCAGACCCTAAATCATACATAGAATTATTTGCAATTGGGTTTCAATGGGAAATCCATGAAGAATAAGAATTAAATAACCAAAAATAACAAAATTAAAAGTGGAATATCCTAGAGTTAATAATAAGAACCTGGAAAGAACAAGAACCTCAGCTTTAATAGCATGAAGGTGAGAATTAGCTTGATCAGCAGCTAGACTAAGTAGCTTCAATTTCCATGAAATTGTCTCTTTGATATATTATCCACTAAAAACTGCAATAAAGAAAGCCATTTACATTATATTCCATTAAAAAGTTTCAGCATAATGGAACTTTTATGCTAAGAGTAGAACTGAATCTTAGTTACAAAAGGAAAGACAATGTAATTTAAAAGGCAAAAGTATAAGGATTAAAATGGGCACATAACAAACACTAGTTGGGAGTTGGGAGTGATTGTGTCCGTTTGATTGCAACTAAGTTTGGTGTGGTGAAGGCATGAGGTTGGTATTTGGCCCCATATTGGGAAAAAAAGTAAAGAGGGGTTTGTGGTTAAATATTTATGAACTTGTGATTCAAAAAGAGTTTATTTTTTAATCAATGTCGTCCAAGACCATTATGAATCCATCTTAATAAACAAAAAGAAAAACAATCAATGAGTCCATAGAGAAACAATAGTAATGTGCTTGCAATATCTAACAGAGGTATATGAAAGTGGATGTCTTTGCCAAAATCATCATATGAAATTATTTTTTACTCAAACAGAATTTCTGAAAGGTTTGTCATATGACTGCTTAACAAATAAATACAAAAAGTCTTTTTAATCATCTCTTGACAACCTAAGAAATGATTTCTGCAGTATAACATAGTTGCAAATGAACTCGATATATCAAGTAAGTTTGTCCTATTTTGTATGACTCCACCTTCTGGTTGCATGTTTCTTAAAATTTCCAGTTACTTCTGAATATTTTCTGTTATTAGCTTTAGTTATGACTGCAGTTAATATCTTTAACCATGATTATCCACTTGAAACTAATGGCTTAACTATTAGGCTAAGGGTACTCAAATAACAAACTTGGCGTTCCAATGTAATGATATAGTGCCTGAAGTTGGTTCAGGATTTGACAACTTCATGTACAATCAACATTGGCCAATTTTACAAGCATAGATTGTGGTGATTTCCCACAGATAAGCAAACAGTTCCTTAAATCATTGCCATATTCTTTTAGAGTAAATTATTCAGAAACATTTAACTTAAAGCTTGAGAAGATTTTAGATCCCAACTGTTATAACCAAGTTTTGCTCGTTAATGTTGAGCCGAAAACATCAGTTATTATTTTATTTTATTTGATGGAAAAACGCCAGTTTAGTTAATAGGTCATTTAATGTAACACCTCTAATATGCAGTTGATCGTCTTCCAAATTTTAATGCTTACTATTAACTAAACGATCACTATATAAATATTCTATAAATGATTCTAGTAGACCATTCAATGACCCACATGGTGGATAAGTATACAGGGGCTCAATATGAATGTTAAGTGATAGTCGATTGAATGCACCAAAAAAATTACAATTTATACTGCAAGGAAAAACCCATAAAATGGGGGACAGTCTTACTGAAAGAAGTATCAGTGGAGAGACGAAATTTGTTGAAAATTTATCCAGTATCTGCAAAGTACGTTCATCGGTATTCTCCAGAGCAAGCTTTAGCAGACCATCTAATGCCAATAAAGATAAGAATGAAGTAAATATTAAAAATAAAAATCTATCACTAACAACAGTGCTACATGATGATGGTACCATTCAATAGTTTATTACTGCAATGTGCACCATTTGATTCAGAAACTATTTGGTAAGTATCAGGGAAATAACATGGTGGACTTCAGTAACTATCAATTTTTTTAACATGGTGGACTTCAGTAACTATCAATTTTTTTCTACTGTATTTTTAACTTGCATGCACACAACCCCCTTGGATTGTCATATCTAAAACATAATAAATTTACGTGACAAATTTTGTCATCAAGCAACAAAAACATATATTTAACACTAATTACAGGTTAGATAACCAATAGTTTGAGTGAGACCCACTGTTTGGAGTGCTTGATTATAGGACACTCACGAGAGGTTGATGCAGATTACCCATGCTTTGTTGCTGAAATTATGTATTGCACCAATTCCAACGTAAAATTGGGTCAACTTTGCTAGTTAGTTCGGCATGGTTAATTGTCACTGTTTCAGTGTTCTTATCATCAAGTGTGATGTAGAAAGCGTAGAATGACTTTAGATATTGTCAAGGGAGTTAAAAAAGCACAAAATTTTGGCACTCATTCACACAATTTTAGAAAAAATACCTCAACAAATATCATCTACATCAATGCATAAAGGACATCCACCTTCGTTCCCTTCCAAGTGCTTTCTTTTTGGCGTGCATTTAAAGTATGTTTCTACTTTCAATCACTATCTATCTAAGTTTAATATCATGTCTAGATTGCTGGCTATCAACTACTACTAGAACTTTAGCTCGTATTTTTGAAGATAGGTAGACACTGTCACAATAACCAAAAGTCACGACTTATGATAGCACGTGCCTGCATTATTAAAAGAGTATTAGGAAAATGCAGAAGTAAAAACAGAAAAAAGGTCCAATATATGGCATCTATTTTACTGGATCTACACCTGTATATATATATTATGCAACAAGTATCTGCTAACATTAGGAAAAACCACATACCAATACTTCTCAAAACTGATGGGAACGCAAAGTTCATTTGACAAAATGAACTCCTCAAAGTTTTCAATAGTAGCTGCAACCATGACCTGTCAAAAGATGTGGCTGAGAGAAGAGAGGAGAGAGATCAGATTTGTGTATTCAGGTAGGCACATTCCAATTAGAAATAAGAGAGAGACTAAGCATACAACTGCAAGGCATTTTTCACAAAAGGAGCATCATTAACCTGGATTAGTTAATAAGACTACTAGGTCAATATTAGGATTTCGAGCAGCAACAGAGAGAGCAAGACATCCGCCAAAACAATGCCCGAGCAAATATATTGGCTTATCCTGGCATCTAGAATGCTCAATTTTCACCATATCTTCTACAAAATTTAGCAGTCCTTCAAGAACAAAATCAAATGTTTCAGAAAAGACAAAAAGTAGACACGGTTTTAGAAGAAACAAAAGAGAATCAACGTCTACTCCAGGAACTGATGGATAAAAATGTTCCGTAATCTTGCATGGTTCAGAAACATTTGAGGGGTGGGGGATTAATGGTGGGGATACTATGATAATCAACCACTTTTAACAGCATGGGTTGAAAAAATAGTTTAAACTAATGAAAAGTGAGTGTCAAATATCCTTGTTTGAAGACTAGCTTTCTCGCTTCAAATTTGGTATTAAGTCCAGAAGGTGTTGAAATAACAGCATTGCAATGATGTTAAGTATAGCATCAGAATAACTCTATCTTTACTTAGTACAAAAAATTGAAGACCTTCAAATGATGTACGATCAGAAAAAGGAACATGCATGCTCCTAACCTCAAAAATCCTGCAAGGTAATGAAAACTGGTTAGGATATAAGGAAATTAACCTTACAATGAAGTAGTGAGCTTTAATAAAAAAAATGGTCTGATGCAAGATTGGCTTTACATCCAAATTTCAGTGCGTCTGTCAGATTGAATGTTGTTGTAACTCTGAAAAGTTGTTGCAAAATAGTTCCAAATATTGGAGTTGCTAATGCATTCAAACCGAGGCATGTTCGACAACAAAAGTCATTAGGGACACATGATGCTACAAATGAATTTGCAGCTCCAACTTCATCTAATCAAATAAACCTCAAGTAATTTACAAAGTAATTACCGTCCGAGAGCCTTGTGATGCATGAAGAGGCCCATTCCAATGCCATCAACACCTACAGGCACACAAATTTAGAAATTGATATTTCTAACCGTAGCATGCCAAAAATAATCGAAGTTACCAGGCAAGAACAACAAAATGGGAGATCCCTCAATCGGAGGCCCACAATCCACGGGGCAGAACCAGCGCGGCGGGCCCTCATTGAATCTCAAAGATTCAGTGACGGTGTCGCGATATTCTTTGATGCCTTTAGAGGTCATGTAGCCATCATCATGCAACGGTTCAATATTCTTTGTGAGGGAAGAGTGAATAAATGGGGGTTTCTTGATTCTAGTTATGAGGGGTTTGGGGTTCTGGGGTTTTGGGTGGGTGATGGGTAAGGGTATGGTGAGAGAGGCCATGACTTTTTTGGAATGGGGGCGATCTCGAGTTTGGTTTTGAGATTTTTTTTTGAATTGGTTTCAAGGTATCGGGGGTCATGTTTTTGTGGCGGGTAAGTGGCCATGATGCTTTTTTAAACAGAAATGAGCTGAATGATGAAGAAAGTAAGGAGAGTGTGAGTGTTTTAGCTCTCCCTCTAGAAATTTTGAGGGG
>BQKN01063814.1:0-15539 GCA_022839385.1 Asparagus kiusianus | reverse complement strand
TGAGATGGCGGATCCACTAAAGTCGTTCATATCACGACGAACCAACCCAATTCGCCTATCTTCTCCAATGAGATGGCGGATCCACTAAAGTCGTTCATACCACGACAAAACCCAATTCGCCTATCTTCTCCAATGAGATGGCGGATCCACTAAAGTCGTTCATACCACGACAAACCCATTCATTTCGCCTATCCTTTCCAACGAGATGGCGAATCCCCAAAGTCGTTCCAATCACGACATTCCCTGTCATGTTAACATTAAACCTCTGACAAAATCAACTCTCCAATCCTCTTCCAAAGGATGGTGGGTCCTCAAAGTCGTTCCAATCACGACATTCCCTGTCACGTTAACATTAAACCTCTGACACGATCTACTTACCAATCCCCTCCATAAGAGTGGTAAGTTCCCCACAGTCACTCCCATCGTGACAAAACCCCCATCAGGTTAATGATCACCTCTGATGGTTGGCACCGTTATTCCAGCGAATAACATAGTCTAAGTAATAGCCTACCACGCGATGTGTTATTACTTCTGTCAAATAGTCACACTCCTGCGTCCCTGAACTATTTGGCCTATTCCAGCTATCCTAACATTCCCTTAGGGTAACTGATGGGTAGCGGCCTACCACGTGAGGGCCTCTACAACGATCAAACGTCATATTCATACATCCCTGACGATTCGATTGTTATCTGTCGCCGCCTATTCAGACGACGACGACTGTCAAGAGCAGTTCGGCAGACGACAACTCTGCCAAATTCCTCGAGCGACAGCTTGCCGAATGGCAAGTTGAAGTTGAGTCCTTCAGTCGACCGTAGCAGCGAACGACTGTTCTCTACTGCAAGCCGAGCGTTACTCTCTCGATCCCACTGGAGCTACAACGCGGAAATCGGAATCAACCCGATCCCACGCTGTGAACAACCGAGAGCAGAACAAGAGTCCGAAATGACTAAGTTCAGAACAGAATAGTCAGAAGTTCACCAAGTTCAACTCAAATACCAGAACAACACAAACAAAAAGAAAAGGAAACTATGCATACGAAACAACAATAAGCAAAGGCTTAAGGCCATTACGGGCCAAAGTTTACAGGCATAAGTTTTTCAAGTTGTGGTGCTTGGGGCACCGACTGAGTTGACAAAACAACAAAAAAAAGAGGGGGGAAGACCTAAACGGCGCAAGCATTACAGGAATTTCAGAAGGCTGAAGGAGCCGATCTTGGCTTTGAGCGCAGCCCGCTCCGCCGCACGACGGGTCCTCGCCTTCTCCTTCCGCTCCTGCTGCCGCCTGGCCAGGGCCGCCTTGCTATCCTCCTCCTCCTGGCGGAGAAGCTGCAGCGCTCTTTCCGCCTCCCGCGCGACCTCGCCGAGCCTCCCCAACTCGCGCGAACACTCCTGCAGCTTCGCTTCGCCACGAAGAGTGCCGGCGTCCTCGTGGAAAGCCCGGTCTAAGTAAGCGTCCATCCGATCCGTTACCGTTTGGTGCCGCTTTCTCAGGCGTCTGAGCTCGGCCTCCTTCGCCTGGATGCGCTTCGCCCGCTCACTGCGCCCTAGCAGGAAGTGCAGTGGGGGAGGCGATGACTCGTTGGAAAGATCTCCATGAGCCAGCTCCTCGAGGCGGTACATCCACCCCTCCACGAGCTCAAGCTCTCGCTCACATCGCTGTGTGAGCGAGTCATCGCCCGCACGGCGGACCGCCTCCAGACGCCTCTCTACAAGGGGGAGCGAATCGTAGTATCGCTCACCGCCCATGCTGACAGAGAGGGCGCACCCGTGCACCAGATCCACTAACTCTTTGAGCGGCACGAAAGCGGGGTGAGCCACAGGGGCCGGAATAGGGTATTCCTAGACCGGGCTCACCGGGGCAACAGATGGCGCGCCAACGTTCACGACGGTGGCGGAGGAGCCGACACCTTCGGCATCACTATGATCGGAAGAGGAGGCCATGAAGGAGAGAGATTTTCTTTTCTTTTCTAGCAAATTTCGCTCGAGGCAGTCAGAACTCTGCTAGAGGAGGGCGGGTGCGGAAATATATTCAAAAAAAAAAATCCAACGGCTGAGATTCATCGCCCCAAGTCATCAAGCAGCCCGAGCGCCCTGCGACGCTTCGAACTCAACGCCAATAAAGGCTACTCTCGAGACACCAAACCGACCGATCGGATTGAGCGAGAGGCGGAACGTTCAGTCGCTTCACCAATAAATGAGCATTAATGCGCCTGAAGAGTCTTGGTTGGCAAGCACTTGGGTCCACCAACCGACACGTGGCTCGAGTTTTGCCTTCAGATTGGATCTTCGACGGATTAGACGAACTCGCCACCATCCGAATTTCGCCTGTAGTACGAACTCGCCAACATTGGAGGTTCGCCTATGATTCAGATTCGCCAGCAGTCGAAATTTACCTCGCAGCGAACTCGCCGACGGTTTGGTGCGTCGTTCCCAACAAATTCGCCATCCTTGGGGAAGAGCCATACTCAAGCAGAGTCTGCGCCCAAGGGAGGCAACCTGAGATCACTGATGGCCATGCCAGAGGAATAGTAAAGGGGTTATATCCAAAAGGAACACGGTGGGGAAGAACACAAACTGCATCAAATGCTTCTAGACAGTACATTTGAACAAAGTTATGTTTTTGCAAATCGCGAAAGTCATAATACTACGTTCAAAGAAGCGAAACATGCACCCAGTGTTTAAGATAATACATCTAAACAAAGTCGTGACTTCACGAGTCATGGCATAGTTTCAAAAGCAAGACAAATAAACAGAGTGTCTTAAGCATGAATACATAACGGAAATTTCAATCAAACACACTGAAGGTGGAGATCTCCTCTTTGACCAAGGCCACCTTCCTTGCGTGGTCCTCACGAGCCTTGTCCTCGGCCGCCTTCCTGATGCGATCCTCCAAGCTCGATCTGGCGGCGGCATCCTTCTCACGCAAGGCTTGAAGACGTTGAGTTTCCTCCTCAGCTTTCTTGCTGACCTTGACAACATCAGATTGGAGCCCCTTCCAATTCGTCTCCGCCTGCCTCAATTCGGCTCTCAGACGAGCCATGGTGCGATTGAGGTCAACGACTTGGTCCCCTAACTGTTGTTGTTGACTCACCTAGAAATCAACGATAGACTCCGAATCAGCAATTTCTTTGGAACGGGCCTCCTGTTCCTGAGCTTCCAAACGTCGGAGGTGGACCAAACAAGACTCCACATCCGGGCCCTCCCGCAGCAATGCCTCTAGCCCTGTCATACGCGACTCCAGAAGACGAAGTTCTCGCATACAACGGGTGAAAAGCCGATTTTCGCCGGATCGTCGAATGTCTACCGCACGGTCCAGGAGAGATTGCTTGAAACTGGCAAAACTACCCAAGCCGAGATCGACAAGAGAAATTACCTGTCTCATGGCGTTCTCGAACTCCTCGACGCGGGCCTACCAAGACAAGGAGCCAGGGGGAGTAGGTTGTTGACCAGGGGCGAGCGCCGCAATTGGGGGAACCTCGAGACAAGGTTCCATTCCTGGTTGCGGAGCGGAACCTTGGGCAGGAGGAGCCTCCGGGCTCTCGGGCTCATCATCGGATATCAAGATAGGTTCCGCCTCATGCTCCTCAGGAAGCGGTGCATCATCGTGGGCTGAGAAGCACAGTGAGGGCATGGAGGGGGGATCTAAGCAAGAGATACCTACCCATGTCTAAACAGGGTTTGAACTAGGAACGTACCTCCGGCAGCGGCCGTCCTGACCGCACCCGAGGGAGACGCCTCCTTCCTCCTCTTGGAAGTAACCCTCTTCGTCTTCGGTGCCATCTGGGAGACACAAGGTGATCAGGATCTCTTCTGAGAGGAACGATGAGAAAGCCTTGGCTTTTCTTGACGAAGGAAAAAAGGTACTAAAATACCCCGATCCTAGACGGTTATATGCAGTTCGATTGGACCCTTCAGTCCCGAACAGTTGAGGGAGAAGCCGAATATCCCGCATCCTATATGAATGATTGAGATTCGGCAGTTTCGAAGCATGATCTCTAATCAACGGCCCAGATCGGGCGTGGAGGACGAAGAGACCCATCGCACTGCTGCAATTAAGGCAAGACGGCGCACCCACGCCTCCGTAACTGACATGCACGTGGGCAGACACACGACCCGCTAAAAACGGAGTCCACCTGTATCTAGAATCGCCGTTAACGGAGCAACTACGAATTCATCAATTTGCAAGATTCGCCAGCAAGCGAAACGGGTCTGTAGCTGAAATCCGCCAAGGGAAATTTCCCTCAAACATTGACATCAATTAGTCTATACTAAATATAGTATGCACACAAACCATAATCGCCAGAAACAAAAGGGTGATTTCATTCAAGAAAAAGGAGTCCTATTACAACGAAAAAATTAAAAGGCGAATTACAAGGATTTCAACTGCCGTTCCGCCTCGCGAACTTTTGCAGCATGACGGAGTTCAAGCCTCCGTAAGACCTCTCGGCGAATCTCTTCCTCAGTGCACGAGACCAAGTCTTGAATGGCCACCTGGACTTCCTTGAGGGCTCGAGCCTTCTCCCCAACCGAGTTAGTAGTCAACTGCCGACGGGACTCAACGCCCTCCAACTCCTTTGCCACCTGATCAAGGGCCTCCCCTTGAACAGCCAGAGAAGCCTGCGCGTCAGCTATGACCCGTTTCAGCCTCTCCACTTCAAAGGAAAGTCGGGAGAACCGGCTATCAACCGTCTCTTGCTCGCGAGCCACCCGCGCATCCTCAGCCTGGGCCTGCTCCAGCTCCGCTGACAACTTTAACTCCAGCGTTAGATTCTCGTTCAGGCGGCGATCCCGATCTGCCAGGGTTACTCGAACTTCGTGAGAGGCGAGATCAAAGAGGTTGGAACTCTCCGCACGGAGAGTGAGCAGCTGCTGAACCGCCACCTCCACTGCGTTCAGGCGCTGAAAGTAGGGCCTCGCCGCGGTGATGCCAAGCCTCTTACGCAAGAAGGACGCGTCGTCCTCAAGGACTTCCTTGAATTCTTCGAAGGGACAATTCCCCTCCAAGACCTGCCGAGTGCAGTGAGCCAGAGTGTCTTCGAAATTGGCCACAGCTCGCTCCACCTGCCTCTTTCGCCAGCATTCCATAGGAGAGAGAGCGACATCCTCGACAGAGGATGAAGCCACGATCGGGGCACCGGTGGTCACGATCGCAGAAGTGGCGACTGGCGCTGCCGGAGCCGGAACAATCGCTGGCACCGCCAAAATGGTAGTGGCGGAGTCGCAAGTCACCACAGGTAAGGAGCTGACCGTTAGTCCAACGGGAGTTCCCCCTTGAGCAGGAGACTCTCGCGCTGAGCGCTCACCCCCGACCGGTGTCCCCTCGGAAGTGGGGGTTCCCCCTTGTCGATTCGCAGGGACCGCCACCTCCTCCTCGCTTGATAGCGCCTCGTGAATGGAGGCGTTGTCATCCGTCTCAGATTCGCCAGAAGGACCCTCCCAAGAGGGAGGATCCTCCTTGCCAGCACTTTCATGGGAGGGGCCAACTGCGGATACAAAGAAAACGATAACAATTAGTATCCCCTTGGCCTAAAAGGGTCGACAACAATGAAACTCATGCTTACCTGAACCCCCTGGTTCTCTTTCATCTCCACTCCCCTCCTCTTCATCAGAAGGGATAGGGATCACTTGCTCAACTGCACGAATTTGATATGAACAGTCAGAAAATACGAATCTAACTTCGTACATGAGGACATCATATCGGAAGATTACCTCTCGGTACAGGTGCAGGGGTCATTGAGACCCCCGCCTGTGGCTCCACACCCGATGAAGGAAGCGTATCCTTCGAAATCGCCGGAGCCACCTGCGGCGCAGCAGAAGGAGCAGATTGAGCAATTTCCGCCCCAGAGACAGTACCTGCCCGACCAGCCGCCGCCCCAGTGGTCACCGTAGTCTCCTCGCCACGGACCCTCTTGGCCACTTCCACTCTAGAGCTCTCCGCCGCTTCTCGCTGCCGTTTCGAGAGCAGTGAACTACTCGGAGATAGGAGAGGTGCCCCCATACGCCCAGCAATCGCGCTTCGGGCTTGCTCCAGACGCTCACTCACCCGGGTCAACTCAACGGGCTCCCTCCGCTCGCCTTGGGAATCTAAAGGAAGACTGGGAGGAGGAGCTCGTGTTTCGGGTGCTTCGGGTTCGTCTAGACCCACACCCTCACCCTCAGAATCTCCTGCAGGGTCCTCCATGAACAGCTCCCTAGCCGTTGCACGGCCCCTTCGCCTCGAAGGTCGAGGAGCTCCTCTTGGGTGACGTCTGTGCCCCGCCAGGCACGAACTCTGGAACCAGAAGTCGGTAGGATCGGCGCTGGCGCCCCGATACCACCGGCAATACGAGAACGTATGGTGCAAGTCGCGATCCTTTGAGGGTAACTCAAAGCGAGCATCGGTGCCGCCAGCGTGAGTCCAGAACCATCCACGAGCTCCATCCACCAGCCCTCCTTCAAACCGCAGTTGGGGATTGACGTTGCCCACGTACAATTGGTCATACCCAAACTGGCGGGCGAACCTGCAGGGGATGTACGGCTCGAGATAGCACGACGAGCCCGTTCTCAGAACGTGATACCCTGGCCGAATGCTTACCAACCAGCGAAAGGCGCCGCGAGGGAGGGTTGTGTAGTGGTCCGCCGTCGGCGCATCCCTGAGAGATTCTCCGTATCCGCCCCCGCTAAAATAGGGGAAGGAACGGCGAAAGTTGTAATTCCCAAAGTGGGAGAGCATCTTCCTTGCATCAGGGATGTCCTTGCACTTCCAGGAGCACTTCTCCAAGCGCTGGACGAACGGGACAAACTTATCACCTTGGAGCGCCGCTGGAGCACTCATCAAGCACTCACAGTGGTATACGAACCACGCCATCAGATAGGTATACGGCAGCCCCACCCTGGGGTTGGGAGTCCTGATGACCTCTCCTTCTCCCTCATCAACAGTCGACACGCGGCAGAACTGAGCCGTCAGGATGCGGAGCCCCCGATGGATACACGCTATCGTCGCCGATACCAGGGAATAAGACTTCCCGTGAGCTAAGCAAACCGCCGGGTACACGACCTCGACGGGAAGAGCCTCGAAGGAGTGAGTGGGGATTACGCACCTCTTCAACCATAACATGAGGTACCCCGCAAGCAGCGCCTTCCCAGAGATTGGTGACTCCGCCTGATGATGGAACGAGTGAAGGACCGTACCAGATTTAAATCCGCCATCGTCACGATCGAGAGTCACGGTGCCCCCTTCTGCGGCTATCCTCGCCTCCACTTTGGACTGGTCGCATGCGCCTAATAGGAGGGCAGGCTGCCCCTTGACGTCGTTCCCCGGGAACAGATAATCAGCCCAGTTCTTGTGGCTGATCCCCTTCTTCTTCCCTTTATGATCTGCTGCCCCTAAGGTGCTGAGGCAGATGTGGTAGTGGCAGAGTAGCTCCCACAAAGTCTCGACCGCCGAGGGCGAATGGCTTAACAGCTGATCGATCTCAGCTTGATCGGGGACGTACTCCTCGTAAGGAAAGTCTCCCAGGGGCAGACCCGACACGTCATGCATCTCATGAGAGGTGATGCCAAGCTCACCGTTGGGGGTGAAGAATGTGCCGCTTTCCGCACAATATAGCTCCAGAATGCTGTGGAACTGAGAAGCGTTGATCCGCAAGCCGTGCCGCGTGGCTTCGATGGCCGCGTACAACTCCGTGTTCTTGAGATCGGCGTTCTCAGCCAGAACACGGTCAGTGATCTTGGACCACCAAGTGTCACTGCCGGGTGCAGAATAGACCCACCCCGGAGCTCTGAAATCCTTTGGTGGAAAACTCCCTCCGACTCGAAAGAAACGATGACGAAAGGTCTCCGCCGCCGATATCGACTCCCCCACGGGCAGTTCAGCGGACATTAAGCCAGGACGCAGACCCGTCACGCGCTTACATGAGCCATCCACTCCATATCCAGCGGTAGAGCCCGTGAAAACGCCACAGGTGACCCCGTCTTGAGTGGGGGTCAGCTCCCAGTTCATCGTCCGAGGAACCACGAGGGATCGCAACTCAACGATCGAGAACCCCCTCGACATACTGGGGAGGTAGTAGTGAGTCCCCTCTACCGTGTGGAACCACATGCTCTCCTTGAGCAACAAGGCAGAGGGGTCGGTCGTGGCGTCGCCGAACAAGAATTGAGGTTTCGGCAGCTCTGCCCTGGCATCATCCGTCAATACCGCGTCGGTCGTCAACTCGCGCAGCGTCAGGTGGTGACCATCCGTGACCCTCTTTATCAAGCCGTCCGGCTTGTCGGCGGCGAAAGCGGGTAATGGAGCCAAAGAGGGAAATCTCGGGGGTGCCATGTAGTTCGTACCACCGGCGTGGCCAATGGCCACACCCTCCAGGAAGGCCTCATCGGAAAAAGTCGCTGTAAGAAAGGAAAAATCGATTAAGACAAAATCCGCCAAAAGGGCAAAATCGCCCATCAAACAGAGACAGACGGAATCGCCTATCAAAAAGAAAGGTCGCCTCCCTCCCCCCTAAGGGCAGATAGGGCTAACTTTGCCCCAAATTGGGAGAAACTGCCGAAAAGCGGCGGGACTCCAGGACAGTGAGCAACGCTCATCTCCCCAACTCCGACGCCTAGGACCTACACGGGGTCAGCCAACAAACTTATCGACGTACCTGAGCGCGACTCCGGAGCACTGGCGGGCATGCCGGCGGAGAGACGATCGGAGTAACCTCCAGGGCCTGCACCTCTCACTTTGCGCTTCCTAGTTTTTGGAGCCATTGAAAGATGGGGCGGGAATTCTCGTCTTAGAAGTTTCTTTCAAGATTCAAGAGCACGGTGAATCCCAAAGGAGGAAAACAGCGGGTTTAAAAAAGAGGAAGATTGCCCACGTGGTCACGACTGCCCTCGAACGGGAAAACGTGGCCACGATCAAATTCGACGGCCCAGATCACCCTCATCGACGGTTGCATCCAACGGTTGAATTCGAAAACCACGGCCACGATCAAGACGAGGCGCGTTGAGCAGAGTCGAGTTGTCAAATCGTGACAAGGCCACACCGCCTTAGTTGGAAAGACACGAAACCCGCAGGTGAACACATGGCCTACCCACATTAGGCCTAATTTCGCCCAAAGAAAGGGTCTCAACGGCGAAAACTTGAATAAAATCCGCAAATCTTTCAAAGTTTCGCCAACGAATCCTAATTTCGCCCGCGCGACTCACACACCTTTGAAGAAAAGGGCGATTTGCCCAAAATCTAGAAACTGGCGAAGTGATTTCGTTTACACCCGTGCCCCAGGCGACTAAGGGTCAGAGTAGAAATCTTAGCACTAAGCCTAAGAGAAACTACTCGATAACTTATCATACTGAGGGGAATAGTATGGCTAGCCCGATTCAAACGGTAATCGGTAAAGGCAGGTCAAACCCGTTGATAGCTGAGGGTTTGCTAAAAATCCTAATGCACCTGGTCCGAAACGTCTTTATTCAAAGTATTCCAGACCACACGTAAGTCGGTTTTGGTCTAAAAACTTTGAAGGGGGTCTTGTAGACGGTAAAAATTACCGCGGCGGATTAAGTGAACGAATTCGCCCACAGAACAGGACCATCCCCTCTTAAGCCACTAAGCGGATTCACTGGCACGCGATTACCCCACGTTGGTCGCATACTCCAAATCGCATGAATCCGCCCGCAAGGAAGATACTCAAATCCGCCCTCGTGTGCCGAAGCCACTTGCAGGGAGCCACGTCCGCCTACGTAAGCCGAAAGCCAGGTTTCCAGGGACAAGCCTTCTCTGCCTCCCATGATGCAAGGTAGGGAGGCACAGTGCCCCAAGTTCGTCAGACGGCAGTCCGTAATTCAAGCGAACGAGACGGGCGCCGAACCGGCCTGTAGACTCATAAATGCAGGTCGCCTCACCCGTCAGAATGGGAGGCCGAAGCCATGACGCGCCGAAAGCTACCCAGAGCTTGCTCAGGCACGCAACGTCCATTCTCCCGCTCCTATTCAGACATAGGGTGAAGGGAGGAAGGGTACAGCACCTCAGGACCGCCGGATGGTCACTCGTTACCTCGCCGCACAAGTGAGCGGACGGTTGCCAGAGCCGTCTGCGTCCACATAAATGCAGCGTACCGCGTTCCAAGCAAAAGGTTAGAGTCACCAGCGTTCGACGAGCTGTCCAGGTCCACTCAAGTGTCTGGCGGTCGCCGTCATGAGTGCGAGGAAGGACTTTCCCGCTCCTACACGACGTGACACGACATGTAACCCCAAAAGACAACCGTTCGTTGTACAGGGGACAATAGGATGTCCTTGAACAGTGTATGGTCACATCCCATGGTTCAAGGGACAGCCAAAACGGTCTCCCTCCCACTTAAAAAAGGCTCCTTGGAGTAGCAAAAAAAAAAAGAACCAAGAACCAAAAAAAAGGAGGAAGAGAGAATCAGAAGATCGAACAATCGTAGAGAATCAGAGAATCTCCAAACTCCGAGCTCCGATCGCCGGCGAACTAGAGGATTCGAACTCTTTCACCCAGAGCTTCTACTGAGTACTGAAGCTCTCCAACAACCTCGGTCGAACCATCCAAGGGAAGCAGACCCGGCGCGAGCACCGGGCGAAGCATCCTGTAGCTACCGTAAAGTCCCCACAAATATAAACAAAGAGGGCATTCCCTCTGCTTCTGTTGTAATTCAGATTGATTTAGTTTGTAATAAGCTTTCTTATAAACACAAACGAAATCCCTCCCCTTTCCCGGGAAAATCAGAAATTTACACGTACAGAAGATGGCGACCACAGTGGGAGAAGCTGTTTCTTCAAACGAAATGGTGGTAGCTCAGTTCGACGAGGTTGTTGTTGGGACGACAGTGGAGTCCCTAGAAATCGAGTTCGATCAAGCCAAGTACGAAGAGTACTTGTCTTCCTCCTCTTCCGGTGGCGAAGCGTCCCGTAAGCGCCACAGAGCCCTGCACGGGAGCCGACCTCAGACGGCCAAAGCTCCCGCATCAGAAAGCTCTACCGGAGTCCCGATAGGGAAGTCCACCCCAAACGCTCTCGAGGCCAAGTCCCATATCGAGAACAGGGGGGAAGGGTCTACTAAATGGGTCGCCAAACGACCTTCAGTAGCACCTGTCCCGAAAGAGACACCAGTTTGTTCCGGCACAAGCCACCCCGCCGCTGCTCACGCAAGTTCCCCCTCCGCTGGGAGAACTAACCAACAGCAACGACAGAAGCTTGTCGGGCGGAAAGCCCAAACCTCCGCTTCACACAATGGCCTGGACCACCATACAGGCCCGGGAAGCGAGAGACAAGGAGGTGACTCGCCCAACATCACGAGGCCCTCCAAATCAGGGGCGCTAACCGAGAAGGAGGGGACCACCCGCTCAGGTGGACTTTGCTTTTCAGGTCATATCCCTGACGCGAACAAACCACCCCAAGTGAGTAGGCCTATCCAAAAAGGCGAATCCTTGAAGGCTGGCGAGCCTCGCCATGAGATCTTGGCGGATAAGCGCAAAGGCAAGGAGATAGGCGACGCGTCGCGAGCCAGCTCGTTTAAACAAAGGGCTGAGACTCGCCTACGCGCTAGAGTTCGCCCAAGCGCGAAAGCTCGCCCGTCAAGGCGAAACCGCCTAACTCCAACGCCGCAACATTCCACCCTTTGTGCACCAGAGAGCACATCTAGAGATCCTTCGTGTGCTCACCCAGGTGATCCTTCCGATGCTGGGGGTTGTCACCAACCACCCACGGAAGATCTACGAGAATATTTAATTCGCAAGCGCACCATACACGAGGTGAACCCTCAGTGCCACTGCGAAAGGCTCATTCACACAGTGCTCGCCGACTGCCAATGCGTAGGAACGGCGAAACCTTCCGTGTTTGAGAGAATTTCTCGACAACCCTCTCGACAGAGGACCTCTCGTCGGAGGCGTCGTCACCAAAAGAGACGCGCTACTGACGACCCAGAGCTCTCGTCCGTCACGATCAACATGACGGACAAGGGCAAGACAGCATTTTCCGATTCCCCAGATTCAGAGTCCATTCTGGGACTCGATCCTTGGTTCGCCCAACACCAGCAAGAGGGCATATACCAGCGTACCCGTAGTCGCAGAAGGATGAGGAGCGGGATTGACTACTCCGCCGTAGCACCTCCCTCCTACCGCGAGGACGAGGTTCACTCGGCAGCGGCCACGTCTCAAACTTCGCACTCAAGTCAGGACGCGAGGGCGCGGGTGCACATGACTGACCTTACCCATGACCAGACGGTCGCTCAAAAGCTCGAAGAGCAACAGGCGACCATCGACTCTCTGCGAGAGATGATGGAACAGCTTCTGAACAAGAAGAAGAAGAAGAAAAGAATCCAACGCCCCTTACCTCGGCAAACGGGGGATAGAGAATGGGTACCTCCTCACCGTCCGACGATGGAAACGGAAGGTGACGATAATCGACAATCCGATTATTCTTCCAAGACGTCGCTAGGGACGTCGCACACCGGGGATGGCTCCCGTGACAAGAGGTTCGATGAGTTCCAGGACCAGCTCAACGCGCTGAAGCTTCAGCAAAACATGAACAAGCTGGGGGTGGTCCGCCCCTACCCTATTGAATGGGATACGGTCCCGTACCCAGCAAAGTTCAAGCCGATCAGCTTGGTGCAGTTTGACGGCAAGGGCTCGCCCTCGCAACACATCTATTACTTCATGGCGCAAACCGGATTCCTTACGGGGAACGACGCCATTCTCACGAGACTCTTCATAGGCACCCTCAAGGGGGTGGCCTTTGAATGGTTCCGCAAGCTGGAACCCGGCACCATCAAAGCATGGGCCGACGTCGAAAAGCTCTTTTTAGCCCGCTTCTTCGACGACGACACCGAAGTATCAATGGCCACTCTCCTCGCAGAAAAACAACGAAAGTCGGAGTCGGTCAATGACTTCGTGAAGAGATTCCGGAACCGATCGGTCCACTGTCGGGATCAAGTTTCCGAGGCGACGTTGATTGAGATGTGTCGCAACAACCTGTCGATCCACATCCTATCCAAAATAGGCGCGGTGGAGACCCGGACATGGAAAGAACTTGTTCGTCAAGGCGAACAAGTAGAAAACATGATCAAGAGGCTCGAGGCCGAAGAACCTCAGCCCAAGAAAGGAGCTGCAGAACCAACTGCACCAAAGAATCCCCCTCGAACAAGGGGAAAGGAGATCATGGCAGTCGACTCTGCCCCAGCGCCAAAGACTGCCCCGAGGCCGAAGCCTAGGCAATTTGAGCAACGCCCCCCGCGGCAGTATGACTTCAAAGAGGACCAGGTGGTAGCGACGCTCGATACTCTACTCAAGAGTGGTCGAATCAAGCTGCCTGAGGCCACGAAGCCTGAAGAGGCGGACAAAACCGGTGACCCAACCTACTGCGCTTATCACCGGTTCCTTGGTCACCACACGACCAAATGCTACGTCCTCAAAGACAAGCTCCAGGCTCTCTACGACGCGGGGGTCTTGAAGAAGGAGAAGGTCCAGAAGCAGGTGACCACCAACATGATCACCCTTAGCTTCGGGACAAACCTCCCAGAGGTCCAAGCTCCAGCGGGGGTAGTCCCTATCCCCAAAGCGATTCTGAAGATCACCAACGACGATCCTCACAACCAGCGAGAGAAGGGCTTGGTTCCACAGACTCTACCCTCAGGGCAGATAATGTGGGTTCACCCAGACCTCCTCAACGATGAACAGTGGACTACAAAGTCTCCAAAAGAGCCCAAGAGAAAACACTGCAACGTCATCTATGCAACCCCAGACACAGATGACATAGTAGTAGCCTCCCTGACCGATTCTGAGGAGGACGCTAACATCTTCGCCACGAGGGCGGGAAAAGATTTCGCCAAAGAATATCCCGCGAGGGTAGAGAACGCGGTAAGACCTCCCGCATGGCCAACCGCCACAACCCCTCCCAATCCAGATGCACCCAGCTCAAGCCGCCAACCTTTCCGGTTCAATGTGCTCGCACAGTTGAAAAGCATCCCGGCGCGAATCACCATGTACGACCTCCTCCGGTTGTCCAGGTCTACTCGCGAAGCCCTACAGGAGGCGTTAGCAGATTCAGAGGCTTTCTCGACCCATTTCTTAAAAGAGACGGAGGCGGAACAAGAATGTGCAAATTGTTGCCAGGTCTCGGATAGACGGGTCCCGTGCATCACCTTCACTCCTGAAGATATGCTCATCAAGAGTACGACTCACGATCGACCACTGTACTTCACGGGTTATGTCGGGTCGGCGAGAGTGGATCGGATCCAAGTCGACCCGGGCTCCGCACTGAGCATCGTGCCTCTGAAATTGATCAAGCATTTGGGGATACCGCCGAAGCGTCTGTCCTCAACCACCACAACCATCTTTGGCTTTAACGCCACAGGGACGCGGCCGCTGGGCAAAATCCGCCTGAAATGCCGCATAGGCGACATGAAGACAGAGGTGACCCGCTATGTCATCAATGCCGAGCCTTCCTACAACATGCTCCTAGGACGCCCGTGGATCCATGGCAATCGAATAGTCCCATCCACTCTGCACCAATGTTTGAAGTACGTGGACGACTATGAGCGCGTGAAGACGGTGGTGGCCGACAGACAACCCTTCAAAGGCGTCGAAAACTATTTCACCGACTCTCTGCTGTATCAAGACCCCGTCGAACCGCCGATTGAGGAGCCGGAAAGCGGCAACGAAGCGGACAGCGAGCCTGAGTACGGTGACAATCTAATCTTAAACGATTTCGAGTCAATTGTAATTGGTTACGAGAGTCATCATGTAACCAACGCTGTTCAAGCGGGAAAGATTGTCGTCAATGAAAAATCCAACTTTGCGTATGTGTCGTCTTGTTCTACGTCTGAGGACGATGAACCCAACGGCCTATGGTCGGAACTCTACCGAGAGCCTTCCCTACACATGCCGGTCTGCTCGTCGTACGCCGCGAGGGGACCGCTGATTGATTCGTCGCAAGCCGTATTTGTTGTGCCAGCCCGAAATAAATATCGAAAAGACATTATTTTTGGCCGGATCGATCAGCCCTTGCGCACGCTCTGGGACGAGTCCGAAGACGAAGACCCAGCACCCCAGTTTTCGCAATACAGTCGAATTGCGAGACGCATGATGAGCGACATGGGGTACGACCTCACTCGTCTAGAAGGCCTCAATTACGGCCGAGGACGCAGGACGGTCATCCGGCCTGCTCACGTACCTAAGGGGAAACCCTCGAATTATTTTAACCGGACTAGGAGAGGCTTAGGCTACTCCTCCTCCTCGTCCGACTTATGCTTCCACGTCAACGAAGATTCCGACTATGCATGTTCAGGAGATCAGTCGTCAGAAACCTCGGCGTGGGACTCAGATGTCAGCGTGAGGGACCTATTCGATGGCCTCACGATCAACATGGCTACAATGGACCCTGCCGAGATGGCGACAGATGAACAACTCCCGCTATATGACGAGACATGGGATCGCCATGTTAATGCCCAGTGGAGTAGCCGCTTCGAGCAACGAGAACCGCCCACTGAGGACGAAATCCTCCAAGTGAACATGGGCACTGACGAAAGTCCCAAGCCCATATTCATCAGTGGTAGCCTGCCTCCTC
>BQKN01063813.1:0-11040 GCA_022839385.1 Asparagus kiusianus | reverse complement strand
AGAGTTCTTGGAGTGTATCTGATCAAGAGAGGGTGTTCTCTTTGATCCATTCTTTTGGGATATAAAAGAATTTGGCGTCGTCGTTGCACTGTGGAGTAGCTCCGAAGGAGTGAACCACGTATATCTGTGAGTACTCTGGTTGATCTTGTGCCTTTATTTTGTGTATTGTGTCTCCGTTAGAGGCGTTCTTATTGGGGTGTATGCTAACAACTGGTATCAGAGCCTGACTTAGAGTATATATATATCTGCTTATCGTATGCTCTGTGGCTGTCACTACAAGTGGATCCTCCACATCAGAAAATAAGTAAGATTAATATTTACTCTTTTAAGGCATTGGGCACTATTCACGTGTACGGTACTATTCACGTGTATGGTACTATTCACGGATACGGTACTATTCACAAATACGATTCGGGAAAGACGTAATCTTTCACCATGGGATCTACAGTTGAAGACAACAGGCTTCGAATTGAGAAATTCAGGGGCCAAAATTTCAGGTATTGGAGGATGCAAATAGAAGACTATTTGTACCAGAAGGATCTCTTCCTACCTCTCCAAGGAGAGGCGGGGAAACCTGAGAAAATGGACGACGATAAGTGGAAGGTGCTCGATCGTAAAGCACTTGCCACCATCAGGCTCAACCTTTACCAGCATGTGACTTACAACGTCTCGCATGCGACCACCACCAAGGAGTTGATGGAGGCCTTGGAGGCGCTGTATGAGAACCCGTCTGCTTCAAATAAGGTGTACCTGATGAAGAAGCTGTTCAATCTAAAGATGCAGCAAGGAGCTCGCGTGACGGACTTCTTGAACAAATTTCAGGCTGTGGTGCAACAACTTGCTGCAGTAGATCTCAAGTTCGACAATGAGATCCAAGCTCTTCTGCTACTTTCTTGTCTACCAGATTCATGGAAGAAAATGGTGATGGCGGTGAGCAATGCCAATGGCAATGACAAGATGAAGCTCGACATGGTGATTGGGGCAATTCTGGATGAAGAATCTCACCGCAAAGTCTCAGGAGCTGAGGCCTCTAGCAGTGGGAATGCTCTGCATGTCGAGGCACGGGGGCGTGCGCAGAAGAAGGGCAGGGGCCGACGAGGCCAATCAAAATCCAGAGGGAAGTCTAAAGGGCCGAATCCGAATGGTTACGGTGAAGGGAAGTGCTTCAGATGCGGAAAGAAGGGCCATTTTGCACGGGACTGCAGAGTTACTGTTCCAGCATCAGCAGGGGATGATCGGGCTGACGGTGCAGCCAATCTCATACACGAGACGGATTCAGATGCGCTTCTCTTATCCCTAGAAGACAAAAGCGATGCGTGGGTCATCGACTCTGGTGCATCTTTCCATGCAACCTCACAACAAAAACTGCTTTCATCGTTCGTAAAGGACTTAGGGACAGTCTATCTTGACGACGATCAACCTTACAAAGTTTCCGGGAAGGAAAATTGTACCCTCAAGATGGAGGGCGGGACCACCTTGACGCTGAACGACATTCGGCATGTACCGGATCTCAGACGAAATCTTATATCAGTCGGGCAACTGACTGACTCCGGCTACAGAGTATCCTTCGAGCAGAGAAGCTGGAAGGTGTCCAAGGGTGCCCTGGTGGTGGCACACGGCAAACGCGAGGGGTCTCTCTACATCGCCAACGGGAAGATCGACCACTTGCTTGCCGCAGGACAAGCATCATCATCATCATCCGTCGACTGCATGACTTGGCATCGACGACTTGGCCACATGAGCGAGAAGGGGATGCAGATTATGGTCGCGGGAGAGAGGCTTCCGGGTCTGAACAAGATCGATCTGACTTTCTGTGAGGACTACATCCTAGGCAAACAAAAGAAGGTGAGCTTCAACAAGACCGGACCGGCTCCAAAACTGCAGAAATTGGAATTGATGCACACCGATGTGTGGGGACCTACGCAAGTCCCATCTGTTGGCAACTCTCTTTATTTTGTCACTTTTATTGATGATGCTACTAGAAAGCTGTGGGTGTTCTTCTTAAAGCACAAGTCAGATGTTTTTATCATCTTCAAGAAGTGGCTTGCCTGTGTGGAGAATGAAACAGGCAATAAGCTGAAGTGCCTAAAATCCGATAATGGAGGCGAGTATTGCAGCCAGGAGTTCGAGAACTTTTGCTCGTCCCGTGGGATTCAGAGACTGAAGACCGTCCCAGGCACACCTCAGCACAACGGAGTGACGGAGCACATGAATCGGACTATCTTGGAGCGCGCCAGAAGTATGAGGATCCACTCCGGATTGCCCAAGAGTTTTTGGGCCGAAGCTGTCAATACTGCTGCATACTTGATCAACCGCGGGCCATCCGCGGCTCTCAGTTATGGGATACCTGAAGAGGCTTGGACCGAAAAGAAGCTAACGCTAGAGCACTTACGAGTATTTGGTTGTGACGCATATGTCATGACCAATCCTGCAGATCGGTCAAAGCTTGATCCAAAATCAAAGAAGCTCTCTTTCATTAGCTATGGAGGAGATGAGTATGAGTACCGTTTCTGGGATCACGATGCGCGCAAGGTGGTGCGCAATCGTGACGTCGTGTTCTGTGAGAATGCGGTGTACAAGACCAAAGAGGTGAGTGGGAGTCAGCTATCTCCCCCTCTTTTTCCAGATATTGCTGATAGTGAGGACGGCGGTGAGATACCAATTAGCATACAAGACGGAGACCAAGAAGACGTGCCGGATGCACAGCAGCAGGATCCAGCAGAGTTGCCGATCGTAATTCGCAAAGCTCCAAGAAATCCAAGGGTGCCAGAGAGGTACATTTCCACCATGAATTATCTTCTCCTGACTGACAGTGGTGAGCCAGAGAGCTATGAGGAGGTACAGCAGACCAGCAAAGCTCGGGGCGAGTGGGAGTCTGTCATGGAGGAAGAAATGAAGTCCTTGATGAAGAATGGGACTTGGGAGCTCGTAAAGCTTCCAAGAGGGAGAAAGGCTCTTCACAATCGGTGGATTTATCGGGTCAAGGATGAAGCCGATGGACGGAGACGCTACAAGGCGAGACTTGTTGTGAAGGGCTATGAGCAGAAAGCAGGGATAGACTATTCTGACGTTTTTGCTCCCGTCGTCAAGTTGACCACGATCCGAACTGTGCTGAGCATTGTGGCAGTTCGAGATCTCCATCTAGAGCAGATGGATGTGAAGACGGCATTCCTTCATGGAGATTTGGAGGAAGAGATCTATATGCATCAACCAGTGGGCTTCGAGGAACGAGGCGAAGAGGGTCTCGTGTGTCGCCTGCGCAAGAGCTTGTATGGCCTGAAACAAGCTCCGCGACAGTGGTACATGAAGTTCGAGAACTTTATGGAGGAGAACGGTTTTCTCAAATGCGACACAGACCACTGTTGTTTTATCAAGAGATATGACGAATCCTATGTAATACTCTTGATTTATGTTGATGACATGTTGATTGCAGGGCCCGACTTGGCCCACATTGAGGAACTCAAGGGGCGTCTCTCCGAGTGTTTCGAGATGAAGGATCTAGGTCCAGCAAACCAGATTCTGGGGATGAGGATCATCAGAGACAGATCAGCACGGAGATTGAGGTTGTCTCAGAAGGCCTACATTGAGAAGATTCTTGAAAAGTTCGGCATGGAGAAAGCTAAACCAGTGGGCTCGCCGTTTGCAAGCCATTTCAATCTATCGAAGACCCAAGCACTAGAGACTGTTGAAGAGCATGAGTTCATGGCCAACATACCATACGCATCTGTCGTCAGGAGTTTGATGTATGCGATGGTGTGTACGAGGCCAGATATTGCACAAGGAGTGGGAGTTGTGAGCCGCTTCATGAGCAATCCAGGGAAACAACACTGGGGTGCGGTCAAGTGGCTTCTACGCTACTTGAGAAGCTCGTCCGACCGTTGTCTTGAGTATGGCGGGACAGATTTGCAGCTAGAGGGCTTTTGTGATGCAGACTATGCCGGGGACATAGACTCGAGAAGGAGTACGAGCGGCTACATCTTCATCTTGGGTGGTGGAGCGATAAGTTGGAGATCCAAGTTACAGGATACTGTGGCTTTATCGATAACTGAAGCCGAGTACGTGTCTGCAGCAGAGGCAGCAAAGGAGTTGCTATGGTTGAAGGCTTTTCTTCTCGAACTTGGAGTAAGCTTTGAGAAATACTTCATCCACTGCGACAGTCAGAGTGCCATTCATTGTCAGAGAACGACGCATTCCATGTTCGGACCAAGCATGTTGACGTGAAGCACCATGCCATACGGAGATGGCAAAACAGGGACGAGTTCAAGCTTGTGAAGATTGATACGAGGTACAATCCAGCCGACATGCTGACCAAGCCAGTTCCGTTCGAAAAGGTGAGGCTGTGTGCAGCCTCATATGGCCTTCGTTGAGAATGTTGAGGATCGTGCAAGACGCCAAAGATACAAGACATCCGGATGATGCAACCAAGAAGGGTGTGAAGATATGATTGATACCCAATCAAATCTTCAAGTGGGAGATTGTTAGCCTAACAAAACAAAGTGTGGGGCCCACAAAGGTGGGCCCCACAAAGAAAAATAAAATTTCGGTGCCGGTTTCTTTGAAGAATGAAAAAGGTGGCGGGTCCCACAAATATTTATTATTAGTGGCGGGTCCTACTGATAATATTATATTTGTGCATAGTGTTTTCTCAAACACTATAAATAGGGCCCTAAACTCTTAAGGAAATCTCATCCTAGAAACAACTCTCATAGAAGAGTAAGAGAGAAAACACAGAGAGAGTTTGTGAGAGTTCTTGGAGTGTATCTGATCAAAAGAGGGTGTTCTCTTTGATCCATTCTTTTGGGATATAAAAGAATTTGGCGTCGTCGTTGCACCGTGGAGTAGCTCCGAAGGAGTGAACCACGTATATCTGTGAGTACTCTGGTTGATCTTGTGCCTTTATTTTGTGTATTGTGTCTCCGTTAGAGGCGTTCTTATTGGGGTGTATCCTAACAGTAATGTTACATGCTCTGTCAAGTAATTAGTATTACTTATCAGTGACTAATAACCATTCTCATAATATCCGACTCTCGATGTACTTAATGACATTAGGATCCAGATTAGGCATGATGCTGTGTATTTAACATCCAGAGCCATGATTATTACTAGCTACTAAAATACCAACATGTTAACAATCCTGTGAGAAGAAAAACATACCTATATACTTTCTTTTAAAAGCCTCCCTCCAGTCGGTATTACCCATCACATCTTCACCCTGCACAACTGGATGCGGAACTACTTTCTTTCCTCGAGATATATTCTGCAGCTGCGCTTTACTCTTGTCATCATAATCGCCAAACTGAAGGGAATACTGCAACTGCCATAGCATGTTATCAGCTGCAGCTGAATTCCATGCCCTTCTAAGAGAAGATAAACATGTCATTAACTTCTTTTAGAAATATATTAAATCTATTGATTTTGAAAATACATCGGACAGAGAGAATACCAGCACACAGAACTGACATTTATTAAAGATCGCAAGTCTAAAAAACCAAAGATATGGACGAGAACATCTCGAGGAAGTTGCATTGAACCTGGATAAGAAAAACAAAGAAACACATGAGTCAGGTATTACAATAAAAACATAACATTTCTTAGTTCTCATCATAACATAAACAAAGCAGAATAAAAGCTATTAGAAGAGCCAAAAATATGCGCACATTGAATATACACGATGCAGGCTCTACTTTATCAGAAAAAGTTTCGACAACATTACTATAAGCTGATTATGAACAGGTGTGACTAGTAAAAGTTAGCAGTCAATTTTACACAAGATTGATCTTCATGAAGGAATTATATTTACATGTGGCCCAAGATCAGCAATGCAAGAGCTTATATGGGAAAAAGCTTTTACATGCATGGGCACTAATTCAGCTTGAGTTTTAACAGAAAGAAATCACATCTAATATAGGCCAGTTTAGTAAATAGCACATTACTAATTTCCACACATAGATGCAAATAAGTAGCAAGGTGTCCCCTTCAAAGTTCCTGTAACTTCGATCTGGTATCACAAGACAGTACATATTCCTTCTTCTGTAAAATATTAAGTATGAAATGTAAAAGGGCATATACCACCACTGAAGGAAAAAGTAAAACAGAAGACAGCAACTGGCAAGGATTTGTATCTGTCTGCTACTTTCATTTCACACGATTGACCTCACAGACTTCAGCACAGCGTGACTTTCAACTCGTGCTACTGCTCCCTAATTTTTCAGTAGTTTGGAGTGTAATTCTGAATTTTGAATCAGATTGTAAACCCACTTTTCTGATGCATAACACTAAATAGGAGTTAAAAAAGTAAGCACAAATTCTAAATGATGCTACACAACCCCTGTACCATTTTTGTGACCACATACATGCATTCTTGTCATACATATGGGTTATGTGGATCATGCCATTACCAGAACCATGTGGCCAAAAGTGTTCAAGGCTGAAGGAGGGGGGGGGGGGGGGGTGAATTAAAGTTTATTTGCATGTTTTACTAAAGGGTTACCGGTTGATGAAAATGGAAGAATGCCAAAAGTAATTGAAACTGCAGATTTACTTTCTATGTTTGGATAGCATTAGCAGTATGGAAAGCCAAACTGGTACAGAGAGATACAAATTGCAACAAAATGGTACAGACAAATCAATGCAACAAATGCTCGGGAATTTGCATAAACATGAGGTTGTAACCCCCAACATATTAGTGGTTGAATTATTTATACAGCGCTTAAATACTTCAACATCCATAATGTCATCCCACGTCAGAAAAGTAACTCATGTTAGTCCCAAGTTAATTCTGCAACAGATGTTGCATGTGCCAAACAAATAATGGACTTCCAGCTCGACCAATTCAGCGAGTGTAGCATTTCACATGACATAGAGGCAATTAGCCACCATTTCACATGACATAGAGCCAATTAGCCACCAAAACAACTAAACAAGTGAATAGCTGTGCCAAGACATGCAAACCAAGATAAAGGGCTAACTAAAAACAAAGGGCTTAAAATGAACCGAAGTCAGGGTTATGCTATTAGGGACTAAACGAGATATAGAACTAAATGACTTCTAATTTTCAGAAAGCCTTTCAATTGCTGACAAACTTTTAAGATAATACCTCCATTTTGACGAGCTTTACCACGCCTCTTATGCGCAACCATAGCATGCTTGAACTCAGAAACAGCCAATGATCTCTTCTGCTTAGGAAACGAGGCTTCTGCTGCCTGGACAAGGAGGTTTGCTGATGAGATTCCATGGGATGTCTGCACTCTGACATTTATACACCAATTTAGAAAATATCATAAAAAGGTGCAAATTTCAACTAAAACAGAACTGGTGGAGCGTAAAAGCTTGAAACAACTTAAACCAACAATGTAATAAGTGCATATAGACCCCCGTGGTATCGCCCAAATGCGGATAGATCCCCTGTAGTCCTATTCGTGCGCACAGACCCCCGGGTGTGAAACTTTTTTGACCCTTAACAGAGTAATAAAAAAAAAGACTTTCGACTCTTAAAAGAGGGGGGGGGGGGGGGGGGCCATGTTTTGAGGAGGTGGATAAACCCCTTGTACTTCTACTGGTGAGGATTGACGCCCAATTGCTAATTTATTTCAGCCAGTGAGCAGTCACGATTGGCATAAAGGAAATCGTAAATACAAACCTAATAAGAAATTGCAAGCCGCTATTTGCATAAAGGTAATCATCACAAGTATAAACCTAGGATGTAATTGCAAGAGAATTAAACCCAAGTACAGCATGAACGGTGAGGTTATATTAACAAAAAGATGAACTTTAACGCAGCGTAACTTAAAATTGTAATAAAATATATGAAATGACACAGAGAGCAAAAAAAGACTCCACTCCTAATTACAGAAATATAATCTTTAACAGGCTATAGCTCTAGCTACACAACCAATCAAGCTCGAGCTATTCCAAATCCCCAAGATTGACGATCTGGCAAACAATTGATATGAATCGCGCCAAAAATAAAGCGGGATCAACGAATCATCAACTAATCGAATTTCATCAATCTCAACCGGCCATATCAAGGATTAAAACACAAAATAATTAGAGAAAACTGAAGGGAGGAAGAGGCTAACTCTGGGAGAAGGCGGAAGGCCGAGAGAGTATCGCGAAAGATGAGGGCTTGGAGATTTTTGGGAAGCTTGGGATATGCGCTCCTCAAAATGAAGCTGAGCTCGTGGCAGGCCCAAGGATAATCGTAATGGCGACCTAGGGCATCGCCAAGCCCTAATTCTCCGTATCTCTTTACCGCTGTTGACCCTGACTCCATCTCCCTCTTTGGGTCGAGAGGCAAGCGAAAGCACCAACAACTGTTATTTATCGTTGGGTAAAATCTTGGGCTGGTTTGGTACGCGAGAATGAGGCGGAATGCAATGTTCATTCTCACTTCTCATTTCTTTCTATCAAACACACCTATTTTTTGAAGTTGGAATGTCCATTCTCACTTCTCATTAATTCCCATTTTATATGGGAATGAGCATTCCCAATGAAATGATAGGGAATGAGCATTCCCACTTAAATGAGAATCAATAAAATATACAATTTTAAAATACGTCCATTCCCACTTCATTTTATAAATTACACCCAAACGTGAGAATGAGAATGACTATTTCATTCTCACATTAATTCCATTCCATTCATTCTTCTATTCCATTCTCATTTGAGTCCATTCTCACGTACCAAACGAGACGTAAAGGTTAATCCCGGGCGAACTTTGGGGTGTCTGTCTTTCCAAAACCCCTCCGAACTTTGAACTTTTCTCACCGCACTCCCTCCCTTACATGCATTTGCAAATAACTAAAATTTTCGTTGAGAGAGAGAAAAAAAATCCAAAATTTAAGACAGAGCATATGTTGCCTGTAAATGATAAATGCCTAAGTTGGGAATTTTTTCCCCTCTTAAATCTCAATGAAATTTTAGTCATTTTCAAATTATATGTAGTTCAAAGTTTAGAAAGTGCTTTGTGAGATATCTCAAAATTTAGGGGTTATGTGAGATAAATAAAGTTTAGGGGGTTTATGTAATATGACGTAAACATCAGGGTATATGTGAAATTAACTCAATTTTTAACCGAATTAATTTTGCAGAATACCCCCTAATTTTTAGGTGTTCTTGGGAAACATTTCCAAGTGATTTGCTCCAACATGCAACGTGATTTCCTTTTGTTATCTATTCCTTTATACAAATAGGAGAACTCAAGATTCACTATTTATAATACAGTAAACGCTACAGTAATATTTACTGTAGCATAATTACTGTAACAATTGGGAAACGGGCCGCATCATTTCTTCGGAAAAATACTGTAGCATAGGGGTAAGGTGGAATTTTAAAAGTTACTGTATGTAGCAGAACAAGAGACTGTAGCAATTTTAAAAGAACACTGCAGCAGAGCGGATACTGTAGTAATTTAAAAAATCAAAAAAAATTATAGCATTAAAAACCAGAATTACTGTGGCGGGAAATAAAAAGATATGTCGTGCTTTGCACGGTGTTCACACTAGTTTGTTTAGATAGAAAAATTCATGACGCGTGTGTATTCTCATTTATGCTAGGTCCTTGAGTCTTATTCGTCCTTCTCATCTTATGCAATCCGAGTTCAGAACTTAAAATGTAAAATTTCAATTTTTTTATCCTCTTTCATCGTAAACTAAAAAATCAAAAATAAAAATCGCACTAAGCTAAACCCCCTAATTAATATATTTTTTAATGTGATTTCTCCATTGTTATTCGATCATCTCATCAGTCCCAGTCCCACTTAAAGATTTGCCTAAATATATAGGAACATTTTAGGATTTCGATAATTATGGATTAAAACGGAGAATACTTTAGAAAAAAGATATAGCTACGGCTGGTTCTTATAATGATTTCAAGTAATCAAATTGTAAGTAATGTGGACGAAGAACTAAAGAAGGAAGTAAATGAATATATAATTATTTGTATTAGATTTTACAATTAATCATATTCTTTATGCTAAACCTTTTCAGCAAGATCTCCTTCATAGTATACTAAACAATGCCAGTTGTGTATAATCCTAAACTCAATCAATTACACAATCATGCAATACTAAACTTTTTATTCAAGGGGATATATTTTAGTAAACATTGTTCTCCAATTATCAAATACATAATCTAAAACAATGAAACCAGAACAAATACGATACATTAGGCACACCTATCATACATATGGGATGTCGAAAGAATATTATACAACATACTATCTTAACTACATTTGCCTATTTCTGTTTTCCTATCCCTCCCTTAGTCATGTTGATCTCCACAAACAAATAGGATAGGAACCAACAATCTCATGTCCTTTCTTCAACTTCTACCAACCGTTTTTGCATTTTGTCTTGATCTCGAATGGGCATGTGTCCGAGTGTATTAATACATGTATGATTTAAAGGAAGTAAGACAACTGCTCCTTCTTCCTTGAACCACCTTCCCCGTATAAGTCATTCCATTGCCTTAGTTCGCTCATAACAGAACCTTCGGTAGCAAAGCTGGCAGAAACCTGCATCACAGAATTGATGTCAAATTTTGTTGAGATTTTAACCCAAATTTTATTTTATTTTTCGTTAAGTGTAATTGGAGAGAAGAAAGTACGTAGTGAGAAAGAGATAACACCAGAATGAAAGGAGTCACAACGAAAGAGGATGAAGAAAGAGATTTTGAGAACAGGTGTGAGGTGCAGATGAAAAGAATTAGAATGTACAAGGCTGCTGTGAAGTTCGGTCACTAATCCCAGTCAGCACAAAAATACTACATTATGAACATGAGCTTGGCACAAGTGGTTAGATGGAGGAGCATGAACCATCCTGTTTCATTACAAATAGTATAATGGTGAATTGTGAAATTGACACAGGACGCGCAGGCTTTGCAGGATAAGGCATCAGATGCACCTATTACTCCAAGAAAGAGAGAAGTAGACCTACACTATTAATATTCCACTAGCAGAAATACCACCAGAGAACCAGATTTCCAATATTCACGAATTATGCCAGTTTATCAATATGCCAATTCTTGAAACATATATATATAT
>BQKN01063812.1:5939-18801 GCA_022839385.1 Asparagus kiusianus | reverse complement strand
GAATTTATTGTAATCGATCGAAGATATAATGAATTCCACAACAAAACCAACTTTTGGCGAAAACAGTAATATCCCTAGATAAAGTTACATGCATATTCATGCCACTCTATATGAAAAATAAAATAGTCGATTTTTTTGCTTGCGCTATCGTAAATAAGTATCATGTATATATTTTGTTGTTCATTGTAGAGATTTCACCCTCTTATCGGACTTATTATATCTTACAACATAGTTAATCAATGTCTTCACTTTAGTTTCTATTACAATATTATTTATATGTAATTAAGTTTATAACAAGTTTATGATTCTTCTAATATTTGTAGAATAAAGTAAATTTACAATACTTTGTATTTTTTTGTATCTTCTACGGAGAATGTTTCTTTGATTCAATGAAGTTGTTAAATTTGTTATTCAAGGAGAACTCAGTTAGCACTTTTTTTATAGATATGCCTTACGTTCCTGTCAATTCAAGTGATTTATGGATATTTTTAAATTTTGGGTTTATTTCCTTCACTTTTCTATTTTAAATGAAAATAGTTTATTCTTTTGAAGGATATCTCTGAACTTTCTAATAGTTTCTTCATATAAAACTCATTACATTTTCTTACCCTGTAAAAATTATTAACATAAGATATTAATGTTTATAAAATATAATCAATTAATGCTAAGTTATTATACTATAATCTTTTATCATTTTTATGTGAGTTCGTCTTCTATCAATTAATATTACTTATGTATTTTTACTACTCTAATTTATTAGTAAAGTTCTATACAGTTGCTTTTGGCTATCATATATTTTATAAATTTTATTTTGTAATCAGATATTTTTAATCTATTGTTATTGCTATTTTTTACCAGCATCAACTTTGACTACTTTTAGACGCTAAAAAGGAACAGTAAACCTTAAATTGAAAGTTAAATTTATATATTAGCAAAGAATACTAAATAATTAATTTTTAGCCAAGCTTCGAAATTCCAACATTTTTTGTGTTTTAGAACTTTTGAGAATGTGTTTTGCAATCTTGAAACTTTGGGAGTTTTTTTAATGTTTATTTTTAAATTTAGTGCTTGTATTTTTCATGTTATATGTGTTCGTGGTAAGTTTTCAAAATTCAAGATATTTATTGTAACTTTGAATTTTTGAGAGTATATTTTATAGTTATTGAACTTCTGGTTGCTTTTTGCTAAATTCAAGTTTTCAACAGTCTCCTGATAATTTCCATATTTGATTTGTACTGGTTACAAGTTTTTAAATTTTAGAATTTTTTTGTGATTTTTAACTTTTGAGGGATTTTTTTGTAAATTTCCTAAATTTTAGTTTAAGCAAATTTTAAAATTTTAAAGTGATTGATGGTATTATGTTGAAGTTATATATCTTGTTTGCAAGTTTCAAAATTTTAGAATTTTAGGGTGTTTTTTGTAATTTAAACTTTTGAGGTTGTTTTTATAATTTTTAAAACATTAGGTGTTAGTTACAATTTTTTAAATCTTCAAAATTGCTATTAATTTTCATGTTTCAGTTTGTCATTTTAAGTTTTGAAATAAAAGAGTGCGTTGTGTAATTTTTAGGATATTTTATACAATTTTTGAAACTTTTTGGATTAATACATGGAGATGTTTCATATATTTTATTAATCTTATTTTTAAAGTTTTTAAGATGTAGGTGATTGAAGTTTGATGGTGATAGGATATAATTATGATTATGATAGACTAAAATGATGAAGGGTAATAAGCCTTTTGGAAACTCATGCTTTTAAAGAGAAGTACAACATGAGGTGTTTAGCAACTTCACACTAATTAGATAAAATCTTAACTAGATTGAACTTTGAGTGGAAATAGAGATGGTCCAAAGACAACGTAGCGAATAGTTTCTTCTTTTAACTAATAATAAATAACTACTTCAATCAGATGCAGGGTTTTACCAAACACATTTTCAGTGCTTAACCAAATGAGATATACTAATAAAGGGAGTTTGGTGGAGATTTTATTTATTTATTTGCCTAAATCAAATGTTAAGTTATTTTTTTATTTCATTTATTTAGTTAAATATCAAATAAAATAGCTTATAAGTCCCACTTTAAAATGCCAAAATACCCTAGACCTTGAAAGACTATCATATAAGCTTGAGTAAAGAAGCTATAAATCAAGAGGATTTTTGGGGAGCTCATTTTTTTGCTCAAATTAGCTTTTAAACTAGCCTTTTCACATCTTTTTTGTTGGTAGAATGTCAAATAAGTTAGTCCATAAGTATAATTTTAGAAAACTAGTACAACTCAGCTTTTAAAAAACTAGATTATAATCTTATCAAAATAAACAAGGTTTGACCAAACAAATTAGTATTCTACCCAATAACTTTATATAGCATTTTTATCATAAAAGCCAAAAGCCATTAGAAAGCATTAAAACTTAAAAGCTTCAAAAGACAAGTCTCTCCAAACACAGATCACAAAAATATTATTTTACTTCAACAACTTTTATGTAACTTTTATACGCTTCTTATCATAACATCCAAAAGCCATCAAAAGCCAACTCATTAAAAAGCCCCTCTCAGAGCCATCTTACTTGCCAAATAAACCTATAGCATCTCGAACAGGGGCACGAGAAAGCCTCCAGATAGCAAACACGTCTAAATTTCTTTATGTGGTCAATTTTGAGCCAAATTTGATCACTACTAACGAGCTTAGAGCATCTCCAACGTTATTTCAAAAAGCCATTTTGACGCCAAAAGAACACTGCCTCCAACCTAGCGCGCGCTATTTTGGGGAGCTGCCACAGTGTTGCGCCAGGAATGACGCAACACTGTAGATATGGATTTTTTTTTCTTTTTCCTAGTTTGCCCTTAAAATGGATTATAACAAATCAAATATTCCAACCATATCTCATTTCATCCATCATATTTATCATTTGGTGTAAAATCTGGTGTCATGGGTTGGAGATGGAATAGTGATTTTGTGTAAAAAAACTACACCAACTTGATGTAAAAACTACATAATTTTAGGTTTTTAGGTTGGAGATGCTCTTAGGCCCAATTCTTTCTCACATTGGACCAGGTCCAAATTCTGCACAAGCGCATACCACGTGCTAAAGGATGTAAAATAAAAACCTCACCGAGGGGAATAAGGAGAAAATTTCGAATTAGACCCTTTACAAAAGTAATCAATCTATTTTTAAAATTCATATATATATAAATACCAATATTGGTATTTTAATTCCACCCCATTTATCAAGAAGGTATTTTAATTAGGCAAACATGTTTTAAGGCATTTTAATTGATTCAACTTACCAACAAGGTCATTTTTCTCGTCGGGGACCAGTTTTCCGGCGAGACCTCGTCACGTGAGTGGCACGTGATGACTTAAACTATTTTTTAGCTGCTGATGTGGCACAGATTTTCTGACGTGGATAAAACAGTTGGGAGAATAAAAGAAGGGATTCAAGCTGAGATTGGAAACTAGGGTTATCACTCTCTATCTCCGAAAATCATCGTCATCCTCCGAAAATAGGGGATTTTAATTGATTCAAACATTCGCATCGGCTTCAACTTGTACCAAGTCGTCCTCCTCCGAAAATCACCTTCTGCATCAACTAAGGAACACCATTACATGGAATCCCTACAATCTATCTCCTTCAACTACCTCCTCCAAGATTTCTCACTCTCTATTTGTCCCTCTCTCTCGTGTTCAAATTCTGAAAATAAAAGGGGCGAATCTGTCCTATTTTGGGTAAATTAGGATTTTAGAGGGTTAATTCCCGCCTTTAAACACCGCCACATCAGAAAATGTTGGGAAACTTGTTCATGAAAAGGCAATTTTGCCTTTGAGAATAGTCCCACATAGGAAAATGAAATGAATAGTGAAGGGTATATATTGGTTCTCTCCTTATTGGGCTTTGAATAGTGTTTTGGGTTTTGTGGGCTTTGCATTTCTACCACACACGCGCGCGCACGCGCACGCCACGCCTCGCCTCGCCACGCCACGCCCGCACGCACGCGCGCCACGCCGCAGCCGCAGCCGCACACCCCTTTTGCTTCTCAAGCTTTTATTTTTGCACGTTTTACACATTCTGTAACGGCTGCATGCGGGTAACGGAAGCATTAACCGTGCGTAACGGTCCCTTGGATTCAGCGGGGGTTACAACCTTCATCACCTATAAAAGGAGGCTTGGACACCATTCAGAATCACATAAACGAAGAGTAAACCTTCTAAGCTCTCGTTCTTCTCTCTACTCTTATACCTCCAAGATATTTCGGCTACATTTTCTTATTTACTGGGCAACCGTTTTCGTCTGAGCATAAGCTCTGTGACTCACGCCCGAGTGCAGAGGCCGGCCGATTCCGGGGGTTTTTACCGCTAGGGGAGAGAGGACAAACTGCGCCAGGGCGATAGGCGGGTCCTTAATCTTCTAGGGCAGTGTTATCACGACTGCTCCCGATCAGGCCAGAATTTTCTAACTTTTAATTTTGTTTTATAATTTTATATATATATATATATCTGTTTTGACAGCAGAAAATACATGCCACATCAGCAGCTAAAAAACAGTTTATGTCATTACGTGTCACGCATGTGACGAGCTCTTGTCGAAAAACTGGTCGCCGACGAGAAAAAGGACCTTGTTGGTAAGTTGAATCAATTAAAATGCCTTAAAGCAGGTTTGCCTAATTAAAATACCTTCTTGGTAAATGATGTGGAATTAAAATACCAATATGGATATTTAGCCATTGTTTAAATCTATATATATACTAAAGTTAAAGGGGATTACCACTGTAGAATGACTTTTTTTCATAGATACAGTAAAAAATTATGTTATTATTAATTTTGTGTTCCTCGGAGCTTATAAAAATCATTAGCTCCGTTGGTCCGATCGCTCTAATTGCGCAGGGGAGGTGGTGGGCTCCAGGCCTGCCTACCACAAAATCATCTTTACCTAAAATATTGTTTACCTAATTAAAAAAATAGTAAATGACGATAGGGCAGAATAGCCATCAGCGTTTTACATTTTATTTTGTAGAAAACCCCAATAATAGGTAAGACTATAGGGCGGAATAGCCATCAGCATTTTTTCAAATTTACTTTGCAGAAAACCCCAATATCTTTTGGGTAAATTACACTAAACCACCAACAACTTTCCAAATGCCTTTTATCTTTTCTTAGCGCCAAACTAAGGGGGTCATTGGTTCTAATTTAGGGACATTGGTTCTAATTTATGGGTGGGGTTTTGTGCAAAATTATTACTAGTTTAGTACGATTTTAAAAATTATTAGGGGTCAACTGCAAAGTGCTAAAAGAAATGTATTTGGTCAATAAATTATTAAGTATAAAATATCATTTTTTGAGAGCTAGGCACACCTCAATAAATAGCATTTTGCATATAAACCAATTTATAAATCAATTATAAAATGACTTGTAACATAACAATAAGATGAACTTTAATAGGATAATATAATGAGGCAATACTTCATGGACTTAAAGTGAGATAATATAATAAGAGGATGAGGTTAGAGGTATCATATAAAGGTCTTTTGCTTATAAACCTAATATTTAGCCTAATTAGTCTTAAATTCACCTTTCTTTTCTCTAATAAACCTAAACACTTAAACCCCCCCACGCCCCCCACCCCCCCCCCCCCCCCCAACCCCCACACACACACAGAGAGAGAGGTCCAAAACCAATTTTTTATTTTTAAATCTGGTTATATCTAGAATCGCTCTTAGACCTAAAATACTTCAACTAACGATTTACACCATATTTTTAAACCCTATTTGCTTCTAGGAAAGGGTTTTTCCCCCTATAAATACAAACTTTTACCCCCATTTATTTTTGAACCCACTCATTCCCAAAATTATTCCTACACCAAAAACACTCACCGAGTTACTTCAAATTCAGTTTGTATTCTAGCAGTTTATTATATATCGTGACTTGTGATATTTTGTTATGACTTGCTAATAAGGTATTTAGCTATACATTGTATTTTCCAAATCAAATATTAAACTATTTTCTATTTTTTCCATGCTAATGTCGCGTCATCAAAATTTTAAATAATTTTTTTACCTATCCCCTAGTGATATTTTGTTGTGACTTGCTTGTTAGACCCTAATGTCTAGGGGTGCATTCGGTCCGGATACGGCTCAGATATGATGCTTACCATATCCATACCCGTTTACCCATCTCGGATACGGATACGGATACTGATATACCTCGGTAAGAAAAATTTATAACCATATCCGCTAAAATCGGATACGGTTACGAATATACATGCGGAAATATAAACGGATATGCATGCGGATACAAAACAGATATGAGAAAACTAAATAGTATTAAGAAAAACATAGTTCATGTGATACAAAAGAGATCGTTAATATGTCCATTATAACTAAAAAGTTAAGATTAGACATCTTGATCATCAAAATTAACCACAAATCCATAATCTAAGAATCGAAACTATCGTAAGAGTATGACTAATATGTTTTTGGATATTTCGGATACGGATATGTATATTTCACTACAAAACCATATCCTATCGGTTATAGGTTTGAGTAACCATATTCGTATCCTAACGGATACGGTTACAGATATTTCATCGGATACGGATTTAATGCTAATCTAATCCCATTTAATGCTAATTAAAACTTATTAACAAATATTCTTCCAAGATAGATATACAATGTGTTATGAGCAAGAATGAGCAATACAAATAAAGAGCAATATCCTAGCTATGAGATATATAGTGAAATATATGCAATGATATATAAACTAATACAATGGTAAAAATAAACAATAAACATACAAGAGTGATAGTGTGCAAATGACAAACTCAAACACAAGCAAATGATCACAGAGTTCGGACCTTCCGTCCTACGTCTCTGCTCCCCACTCCCGGGGAGAAATCCATTATCACAACCATTCGACGCTCACCCGAAAATATTTACACCTCACATTCGGTTTTCTAGCTTACCGAAAACTTTATAACCAACACTCTTGCAATCATACTCTACACCCTCTAAGTGTTGGTCTATAGCCCGTGTCTCCCTCAAGTGCTCAGATTTACAACATCTCTCTAGGCTTTACTACCAACGTCACTCCTTTTAGGATGACCCGTCTCTCACCACACACTCCTCTCGGTGTACAAGTGTATTACAAAGTGTATCCTCATAATAAAAGCACGAATACAAATAAATTGTTCTCTATAATGGATGAGAATACAATAAAAACTCACTCTCTAAGTCACAAACCCACAACCCTAAATTATACTATGTATGCAAATATAATAAGCTCAATAGGTTGTGTGTGAACAAAGAGTATAATCAAAACAAATCTAAACTCAAATAAATTCTAGCTTATGGAAATGAAAACCAAACAATATACAACGCTAGATAAGAACTTAGAAAAACTTCTCTAAAATGACAAGAGTAGGAGAGATTAATTGAAGCTCAAACACCAAGAATTGATCTTTACTTCCTCTTATGAAAATATCTTCACAAACCAAGCTTTAAACAAACTTTAAACAATTATTAAACACACTTAAACTCTTTTTAAAACTCTCTTGATTGGTGGGAATGATAAATGTAATGTGTATATATAGGATAGAAGAAAACCCCACAATCCCACTAAAAACAAAACTGGAAACTAGTTGTTACTATGCAACGGTAACATTGGCGGTCGACCGCAGCGCCATGGCCGGTCGATCACGAGAGGCTGAAGAACCGAGCAAAGTCTCTGGACTTTTAGCGGTCGGCTGCCGTGACCAATCCGGTCGACCGCGAACGGATATTTCAGATACTCAGGTTTTGAAAGCAGAAATGCTAATTTTTAAACTTGATTTAAAAATAGCTAACAAATTCAGAAAAATATAAAACTTTGGAAAATGTTTATAAACATGATAATAAACATGTTGAAAAAAGAATTTTTGAATTTGCACTTCCCATTTATAAAATATCATCATTTTACAAGGATATCCAAAACATGAAAACTTGACAAACTTGAAATTTAATGTTTTGACATAAACCAAATTTTGAAACTTTGTAAAATGATTTTATAGACTTGATAAAAGATATAAACTATTATTGTTAAATCTATAAACAAAAAACTTAATATTATGCAAAAATAAAGTTTTGCACAATATATGCATTTGACAAAATGATAAATATGAAACATATAAATATGTATATGAATGTATATTTGTTTCATATCTATATCACTAAACCAAAACAATTTATCCACAAGAAAAAAAATATGTATGTATACAAAAATTTATTTTGCTTGTAAAAACTTTGTTTGTGGATAAAACAAGAAAACATATAAACCAATAAATTGTGTGTGCATATGATACTGAGCTTGAATTATTAAACACACATAATATAAACTCCTAAACTAGATTACCCAAGCTATAGGTCTTCAATAAGCTCGGTTTGATAAACATGGATGAAGCTTGATCTTGATTTTGACTTGATTTGTGCATAGGCTTCATACCAATATTCCGTCCATCCTCCAATGGATATGATCGTGAAAGCTCAATGTCATCCAACCTCCGACTGATTGTTTATCACCAATACTAGACAAATAATATTAGGGACTGTTTGTAAATCATCATGAAAACAAGAAGGCCAACATTGCTAAGTAAGTAGTTTGGCGTACATTGTATTATTTCACACTAGTGTCGTGTCACCAAATTTTAACTAATTTTTAACCTATAAATCGGAAGTTTTACCCCCACTTATTTTTAAACTCACAACAATCTAAAAAAGATTTTTCGCTTATAAAACCAAAAGTTTTACTTTCATTTATTTTTGAGAACTCACCCACTTCTAAAAAAAACTCTTATATCCGTAATACTCCTTTGATTATTTTTAAATGCCTTTTGTATTTCAACACTTTGGTACACGGTGTAAGTTGATATATTAACCTATAGATTTTTATACTTTTTTCTACAAGTTGTTATGTATGTGTTCTATATTTTGAACCAAACAAGTAAGTTTCTTTAAGTCTTTTCTCACGCAAAATTTGTGGCATTATAGATGAGTTTTTAACCAGCAAACTTAAAGTTTTATCCCTATTTAAAATTATGATCATCTACCCCAAAAATAATTTTTTATTTATAAACCCAAAGATTAACACTCCTTTACCATTAAACACATCCACTTCTAAAATCACTCTTACCCACAAAATACTCACCTGATGTATTTTTGACTCACTTTGTATTGCAACAACTTGATATACAGTTTTTATTGCAATATATTATTTATTGTTGCTATATTTTTTTTCTAAGTAATGCTCAAACAAATTTATTTATTGTTTATCTCACAAATGCCGCAGCAACGCACTAGTCAACCTTGCTCGTATTTATAAAAAAAAATAGAATTAGTTTTTGCTCCGCTGGCTGAAACTAGATTAATTTTGATAAATGTTTTAATAATAGGTCGATTTAGAAAACAATATTTCGTAGAGTTTGCGAGATTGGGAATCCCATATAAACTGGCTCTATATAATTGCCAATCGCGTAAAGTTTAATTTTTTTTCAAAATCGACCTAGTTTTGCTAACGCGACTGAAACTAGAGAGCGTTTGGTAAGTGGAGTGTTTATTTTGTTTCCGTTTCTTTTTTTCAAAAAATCAGCCAACTACGTTTGGGAACTGAAGCGTTTTTTTGAGCTGTCCATATACAAAAAGAAAAAAATCAAACGCTTATCTCAAAACACCTAAAAGGTGTTTTGAGATTCCCGTGTCATTTATTTCTCCCCCAAATCCATCCCGATCCTCTCTCTCCCTCAACCCTAAAACCATCGCCGCCCCTCCTCGTCGCCGCCCCGCCCCTTCGTCCAGCCTCCGACCAGTCACCCAGCCTCCGACAAGTTGATCGCCGCCCCCGAACCGTCACCCAGTCGAAATCTCAGCCCCCGACCAGTCAAAATCACCGCGAATCCAACAGCAAGACGGCGGTTCATCATTGCCAGCAGCTTGATCACGACAGCGAGCAGGGAATCAAGGAGAGAGTCAGGTGCGGCGGAATCTTCGGCGGTTTCAGGATGATCTCGTCGTCGTCCTCGCCCTATTGGCTCTCAGCTGCCGCCTCCGCCGGCGGCGGCGGCGACGACGGTGATGGTTTTGGTACGAGATGGTCGAGTACGGCGAGGGCGTCAACGTCGATGGTTCTCGACTCACAGAGCAGCAGGAATAGGAGCTGGGCTTGGTAATTTGGTTTTTTTTATTTTTATTTTTATTTATTTTTTTGAAGTTGAATTCTTCTAAAATATGATTGTAGATCTTGATTGATTTGGTTGAAGATTGCAGTTGCCTAAGAATTATGCCTTTGATCAATTATATTGTCAATATAAACTTTTACAATGGTGTTTTCAAACAGTTTAGGAGAAAAAACACAACACCAATGTGTTTTTCTAAAAAACACAACAACAAAAAACATCTTGGAAGCCAAAGGCTAAGTTAATTATGATAAATATTTTATATAAATAAATCGAATTTGATAAATTTGCTTTTGAAAAGGTCTATTTCAAAAATTTGTACATCCGATAAATACCCCCTTAGTATCTTCCCTCATCGCTTCATCAGCATCCGCATCCAAACCCTAGCCGAAAGAATCTCCCCTCTCTCCCTCTCTCTTTCTCTCTCCTCAATCCGCCATGGCCAAAAAACGAAAGCTCGTCCAAAACTCCGCTCCAGCGCCTGAATCCAAGCCTCAAGCCGAACCGGAACCCCAATCTCAACCCGAACCCGAACCGATTGAGGAAGAACAGCCTCCTATCGAAGCCGAGCCCATCGCTGAAGAACAAGCAGCAGCAGCTGAGGAGGAGGAGGAAGAAGAAGAATCAGAGGACGACGACGAAGAAGAAGAAGGCGAGGAGGAGGAGGAGGAAGAGAAACCCCAAACCCTAGATCAAAACCCTAGCCCTAACCCTAACGGGGTTAGCGACGATCTGGAGGACTCTGACCCCCAATCCATACAGAAGATCCTCGAGCTCTTCCCTAAGGACCAGCTCGTTGACATGCTCCGTGACGCCGCCGTGAAGCACGCCGACATCCGCCGTGAGGTCCACCGGATCGCCGACGTGGACCCGGCACACCGAAAGATCTTCGTCCACGGCCTCGGCTGGGATACAACCGCCAAGGTTTTGACCGATGTCTTCGGCCAGTACGGCGAGATTGAGGACTGCAAGGCCGTCACCGATAAAGTCACCGGCAAGTCCAAGGGCTATGCGTTCATCCTCTTCAAGCATCGGAAGGGGGCTCAGAATGCTCTGAAGGAGCCTCAGAAGAAGATTGGGAGTCGGCTGACTTCGTGCCAGCTGGCGTCAGCGGGGCCGGTGCCGGCCCCGCCGCCAGCAGCAGCGCCGGTGTCGGAGTATACTCAAAGGAAGATCTTTGTTAGCAATGTCGCAGCTGATATTGAAACACAGAAACTTCATGAATTCTTTGCAAAGTTTGGGGAGATTGAAGAAGGGCCTCTAGGGCTCGATAAGGCGACTGGAAAGCCTAGAGGGTTTTGCTTGTTTGTGTATAAGACGGTCGAGAGTGCAAAAAAGGCTCTAGAGGAGCCACATAAGAATTTTGAAGGGCATATGCTGCATTGTCAGAAGGCAATTGATGGGCCAAAGAACAAGCAAGGGTTTCAGTTCCAGCACGGGGCTGGTCAGTATTCAGGCGGTAATGCTCCAAAGGCAAACTTCTCCGGGGGAGTTGGGAGCCACATGCCAGCTGGCGGAGGGCATCTGATGGCGCCCTCGGCTACCGGGATGGGATATCAGGCTCCTGCAGCTCAGCCTGCGGCAGCAGTGGGAGGGATTAACCCGGCAGTTAATCAAGCTCTGACTGCTTTGCTTTTGGGTGGGTTGGGACCTGCTATGAATCAGGGAGTGCCTGGGCAAATGGGGGGTAGTGGAGTTCAAGGTGGGTATGCGAGTGGGCAGATGGGGTATGGAGGGCAACCACAAGGTGGGTACGGGGGAGCACAGATGGGGCAGGGACGTGGGACCGGGACATGGGCACAAGGTGGCGGTCCGCCTTACATGGGGCATCATTAGGTAAAATGTGTGGTTGTGCTGGGTGGTAAATACTTATATATTAATTGGGATTATTATATTTCTTATTGTCATTTATATATCATGCTAACATAAAAGTGTTGGTCATCATTAGGTAAACATAAAATGGGTACTTACCTTTGGTGGTAAATACTTATATCTTGGGTCATCATCAGCGCTTATGTTGGGTGGTAAATTCTTTATATTAATTGGTTTTAGGATATATTCCTTTTAGTCGCTATATCATGCTAACTTAAAATCGTTGGAACATTTTGTTGTGATGGAGGCATCACCTGCGTGCTAATATTTGTATTCATGTGGTGGTCTATCTTTCAATTTGGGCCTTTATTAAGCATATAAATGTAGCTATATTAAGTGTAACGAGGACGGAAAGGATAGTGACACATTGTAGTAAATTTAGACTATTATACTAGAACAAAGAAAATATAGTAACACATTCTTTTAATGCATTCTGTAATTATTGTAGCCTAGCATAACAACCACTAACTTGTTTTCCAGGTTCAAATCTTCTCTACGTAAGTAGACATTGGCCTAGTATTCCCCTTATATTTTTAGATTTTGCCCAGTTCTTTCAACTTCTGTCAGTGTGAAATTAAATCCCCTCAAATGTAAGAAAGTCTTAATTTAGGACATAGTCAACCTTTATTTAAAATTGTAGTTAGTCTCTTATATTGTGAATTGGTGCTAAGGAAAGATAAATACAACTCACACTTCTGCCAGTTCTAGTAGCTTGAGTGGTTATAAATTATAAGGTATTTTTTATGTAGCCATGTTTGTGAAATTTCAGTAGTTTTGAAACTTTATAAAGTTTCTATGT
>BQKN01063809.1:0-42259 GCA_022839385.1 Asparagus kiusianus | reverse complement strand
CAAAGTAACAATGTGATGATTACAAAAATTGGAAATAATAATAATTTTACTAAGGAAAACGAGAATTTTTTGAAAAAGACTTTTTTAAAAAATAATTATTAAAAACAACTGTTTTGTAAAATAATAGGTACAATCAACCAATTTTTAGCCACGTCATCAAGACTAGCTAAAAAGAGGTAGATTTTGCAAAAAAAAACTTTAAAATATATGAGACTACTAGTCCGTGTAATTAATAATTTGTAATTTGTTGTAATGTACTAAAGAAATAAAACAAGAGACAAGAGACAAGAGACAAGAGAAGAAGAAGAGAAATTATAATCTTTTTATTCACAAATTCCATTTCCATACATCGTACTATTTATAGATACATGATGGAATACAAAAGGACATGAAATTAATAGTCCACATATAAAGTAATGTCCACATACATTTTGTCTTTTAGATTTCCACAAAATGTCACTTAGATTTCAACACTCCCCCTTGGACATTACTTCGAAATGTCAATGCCTCGTTAAAAACCTCGCTAGAAAAACCCAGTGGGAAAAAACTAGTCGAGGAAAAGAGTACACGACATTAGAAGTTTCTTGTTGCATTAGTTGCCTCATTAAAAACCTTTAACTAAGAAAACCCTATGGGACAAAACTTAGCAAAGGGAAAAAGAGTACAACTATAGATCTTCGGGATCCAAACTTGTGTTGCATTAGCTGCCTCGTTAAAAACCTTTGTCTAAGAAAATCCAGTGGGACAAAAACTTAACAAAGGAAAAAAGAGTACAGCCACCACCTTCGGGGTTTGATCTTCAAGATTATTCTGAAAAATAATTTGCTCCCCCTTAAGACAACAAACATTCAAGTTTATGCATATCGTGGTGGCCAAGCACGATATCATAAAATTAAAAGTTGATGTATTAAGGGATTTGGTGATAAAATTATCTAGACTATCACTACATAGAACAAACTTATCTATGTTAATTTCATTGTTATTTTTGAGCGCAAGTGGATAAAAATTTTCCACATCTCATTTTTGCAACACAAGTTACATTGTCCTTAGAAAAGACGACGGGGGTAATATCATCGTTTAATATGTCACACGATCATCGAATGTGTTTTATCAGTGATTTGAACCTTACACATTCGCATGGGACACATATAGAGGAACAATCTCTGAGTGGTTTCAACTAATAAACATAGTCTGCTTAATAGACCTCCAAGAAATAACAGTACCACTGCAGAGAAAAATATAACCAGTCAGAGATTTGGTAATATGGGGATCAGTCATATAACTAACATCAGAATAGCCCACCAATGTCATATTTTAATTTCTTTTATAGAATAAACAAAGATCTCTTGAAGATACTAGAGGATATATTTAACATTCTTTCAATATCTCCTTTCAGGAGATGCACTAATTCTTGCTAGCAACTGTAACACAAAATACAATATGACATGGTGTATTTTGTAATATAAATAAGTGCTTCAATAGCACGCTCAAATACGGGACTTCGGGTCCTAAAATATCCTTGTTATCTTCTTTAGGTTTGTATGGGTCTTTATCCACTTCAAGGGATTTAACAACCATTGGTGTGCTAAGTTTATGAGATTTATTTATTTAAAATCTCTCCATGACCTTCTTCAGGTAGGTTGACTGGTATACAAATATTTCTTTAGGAACATGCTCGATCTGCAGGTCGAGACAATACTTGGTTTTTCCCAAAAAAAAATTTCGTTTCAAACTCCGTCTTTAAGCATGAGCTAGCTTTTGTAAGCTCCTTGTGTGTTCCAATAACATTTATATCATTAATAATACAGAAGCCATTTTTGAATTTATTTATAAACACACAAAAGCATACATTATTATTTGCATATCTCCTCTTCAGGAGGAACTCACTCAGTCGGTTATACCACATTCTATCCGACTGTTTCAAGTCGTATAACGACCTTTGCAATTTAATGCGATATATGTTGCGATTCTCGTTTTCTTTCAATTCAGGAATTTTAAGTCCATCAGGGACTTTCATATAAAAATATTAGCATCTAATGACACATATAAAAATGTGATCATGACGTACATATACTGCATATATAAATTCATAGTTTCTGCCATAGGTATTAACTTGCGGAACGTCATACAATCACCAATAGGAGAATATTTTACATCTAAATCGATGTCGGGTCTCTGCGTGAACCCATTGAGCTATGAATCTCGCTTTATATCTCACCACCTTACAATTCACATTTATTTTTCTTACGAAGACCCATTTATATCCTACAGGGATATATGAACTACAGGTTCAAAATACTTTAGCGAGTTCAGCTCAGCCTCAATTGCCACTTTCCATCCACCTAGTCTGAGTGCTTCAAGCACTCTACTACCGACTTAGGTTCTGGATCCAGATTATTTTCGGAGATAGTAAGAGCAAATATAGAGATAACTATGTTGTCAACAACTTTTATATTTATATTATATATTTCTCCTTTTTCACAAATTCGTGGCCACTTTAATTCTTATTTTATGTTAACCAAATCCTTGTCATTTCCCTTAACAATTGGATTTGGCCGTTCCGCATCTCCAATATTATGATTATCAAGTGCACGTGCAATTTATTAGAGATTTTGTCTTCAGGACAAGCCTCTTCCGGAGATTATGGGAGTGACTGTCTTTCTATATATAATTTAGTTTGTCGCGGACTTTTATCTTTTACACTAACATGTTTTATATGCTTTTGGCACAATATGCTTCTGGCATACCAAATCATCAATGATATATTCAACATGAATATGGGGCTTAGTCACTCTTTTCTTAGCAGATTATCATTTGAACTTCTGGTTCAGTTTGACTAGTACGTGGATATAAATATTGAAGATCTTTTTCACCAATGGAATTTCTTGACATTATTTTGCATTTTGGGCACTAATCTCCCCCTAATGTCGAGAATTGATCTTTAATAAAAATACAGTTAGCGTACCAAATTGTAAATTGATTCCCTAACATGGGTCATAGGTACTAAATTATTGACGGAGTTTCATAAATAATGTATGTACCTTCACCGAGGTCCCATAGTGGTACGCTATGGTGGTGATATAGAAATATGGACTGTAAAAAGAATACACAGATGGGAAATGTTTCGCTTCTTCACCACGTATTAGATAAAGGGGGAAATTTGTGATATGCAGTTGGTCGGATTTGGTTTGAATGCCCCATTTAATTTAAGAAAATCCGACGAATCATATATTGCCCAAGATTACCCAATCGCTCATGCCAGAGTTTAAAAGAATTTGGGTCCCTAAATCTCAAACTTATCGCAACATGTTGTATTTTAGGTCAGACAAATTCTAAAATATACACATATGAATAAAAACCACATAGGTTCACAAGAGTTTAAAGCAAAATCAAGATAAATTAAAATTGTCTGACAAATGTATATAATCCAAATATAGAGAAATAAAATAGTTTACCTTGACCACCTCAATAGGATCCACTTCAATGTCCACTACCTTCCCTCGTCCAAGTTTATGAATATTAGTTTTAATCATGACATGTGCTTCAGGCACTACGACTGAACCAATTAAACTTGCATTATGGTTTCTCACAACATCTGGTTGTGTTTTAAACAACTACTAATGCAAGGATTAGTTCATAATGCTTTTAGTTGTACTATTGTAAGAGTACAAGGTTACTTGTTGAATTGTATTCAGTCGAGGATTTAAAATCCAAAAATGGCTACAGGATAAGATCTCCTACTATGTTCATAGCCTCCCCCTTGTCCACACGTATAAGTAATTTTCTGAATTGTAGCATGTGCTACAAACACAACTCTTAAGCCAACTAATCTGACATTGTGATTTTTAATCATCAATTAGTTATGCTTCTCTGCGACTACTAATGTAGATATCAATTCAGAATGCTTTGCAATTCTTGGTCATGTACTGCTACTGGAGTACAATATTATTTATGTGCAATAGGGAAAAGAACTTTTCGATCAAATTATTGGCTTCCATAGATCAAAGCGGTCCTTCAGGGATTGTCCAGAAAAGTAAATACTTTTTCAGTGAGACATTAATTTTTCACGTCTTAATTGATAGAGAGAAAATTTAAAGTGTTTGCCTTCTGGGCAAAGATACTTAAAGAATCAAGAGATATAATCGTGTAAAAATTACAAGGTTGTTAGTAAAATGAATGTTCGAGACCAAAGACAAGTAATAATTACTATCATAGATTAGTGCATGAGAAATTAGAAATATTTACATATCCAGAAGAGAGACTCTATCTCAAACTTATAAAAGATTTGACATCCTTTAACTGTTGCTTGCATTGATAGCATTTGAAAAATTCAACATCACATTTAATGCAATAGCACTAGTCTATAAGCAAGCTAACAGCTAACAAGGGTCTAAATCATCTTTGATTGTTGAACTTAAACTCAATAGTCATATACAAATTCAATCAAAACTCTATAGTCCAAGATTAGTGGTGAAACACCCATTTGCTTACCACTGTACAAAAATAGAACACTTTGTAGACATACAAAAGCTCATATATGCATGTATATACAAATAAGAAGTAGAACGGTTCTCATACTCTCGGGAGATAAAATAAAAATTTAAGTACTACAAATAACATCTTACTCGTATATCATATGGTTAGAATTATCCATTATTCGAATTTTTCAATTTTTTTTTTTGGTATTAGGATGTTCTACTCTTTGATGCTATAAACAAATATTATTGGAATTTTTAAGGCTATTGGCTATGGATTCACATTAGGTCTTGACGCTTAAGTATGTGCATATGAACTTGAGCCAGAAGCATCTACTTCATTGTATAAAGTAACAGTAAAAGTGAATTGATGACAATGCTTAGGCCTAGAAGTTTTTTTTTCCAACGAAAAAAAAAGCCATGATCACTTGATAAATTTTGAGTTTAAAACATTCTCATGGTTCAAATGTGACGGATCAATCCTCTATGTAACCAAGTGACAAACTTTACCATCATGTTAGCAATGATGTAATGTAAATGTTGAATAGTGTACAAGTTTTATTTAATGGACCATGGAGAGACGTGATCTAGCAAATGCCACAAACAAAATTTCTAATTATACATGTAATCAAGAAGGCCAGCCACATAGGATTTGGGTTTATATGCAAATACAGTTAGAAAATTGATATTTATGCACATTGTACGTTCACATAAAGAAGCAAGGGATAGAGTACTAGAGTTCATTACATGATCCATGATGGTCTCAAAATGCTCAATTGATCAGTATGAATATGGCTTATGCATCATGCATGCTTGTGTGTTTATAAAAACTCAGCAAATATATCATTATCACATGATTCACATAAAAACAAACCAAAGAATTGCATATCATACTGTACATAATCATAATCATTCAACGTAAAGCTTGATACTATATAAATAGACAAATGCCGAATGTATTATTACCTTGCAGAAGATGTACACCTAAAAATCTATTGCTACGAACCGATGATCACGAACCGGCTAGAGCCACTCGTGCTGATAACGTGTTGTAATATACTAAAGAAATAAAACAAGAGACAAGAGACAAGAGAAGAAGAAGAGAAATTATAATCTTTTTATTCCCAAATTCCATTTCCATATATCGTACTATTTATAGATACATGATGGAATACAAAAGGACATAAAATTAATAGTCCACATACAAAGTAATGTCCACATACATTTTGTCTTTTAGATTTCCACAAAATGTCACTTAGATTTCAACATAATTAAGATTAATCCGATTCTTATAAAATATAAAGGACTAATAGTCTCGTACAAATAGACCCGTGTATCAAATGGCCATTTGAAATCACTCTCAAGGGCAAGAGATCTCCTCTCCCGTCTCCTAAAATCTCACTCAAATCCCAAAACCCTCTTCCTCTCCCAAAATCGCTACTCCAAATAGAAGGCCCCTTAGCATCGCCAACTGCGGAATCAATAGCAGCAGCAGCAGCAGCTGAGGACGATGTCTCATCTCTTGGCTCCGACCTCTACCAACCCTTTCGCCACCTCCCCCTCAGGTACCGCTCCCTCCACCCCACCTAACACCTTGACATCCTCTGCAACCACCTCAGCCTCTACCACGGCTACACCCCCTCCTCTCCGTCCCTCTTCCATGACGGATTCATCCCTCCCTCCATCGAGGAGCTTATCGGTGTCTCCAATGTCGACCAGAACTGCCTCGTCGTTGCCTCCCACATCCGTGGCTCCCTCGCCGTCTCCGCCCTTGACCACCTCCCCGCCTTATATTCTTCCTCTGCTACCAATCTGCTCTAGAAATCGCTGGCTCTTTCAGTAAAACTTGCACCACTCCACTTGCTCCCCTCACGATTCCCTTTCAGATCAGTCATTTTCTTGATTTGGGTCGAGAAATGAGTGATCTTTGACCTAAGTTGAAGAATTTAGTGGAGAAATTAAGGGTTCAACTAATTTGTACAACTTTGGTTAATGAGACCCGTTTGCAAAGTTTCTAGTAGATGATTGAGGCAACTGTGTTGCATGAAGGAATTTGGGTCATGGTTTTTGTGATGCTGTGGAGAGTGAGATGGAGGGAAAAAATGTGAAATTTTAATGGGACAAATTTTCAAAACAAACACTTTTGGACATTTAATTGCAAAAACCAACCTATTTTATACTTATTTGCAGAAACCGACCTGGTTTCAGCCCTGACGCTGAAACCAGGTCGGTTTTTAAAAAAAAAATTTTTACATGACTTCACGGGAGTTCAACTCCCGTGAAGTTTACCATAATTTTAAACTTCACGGGAGTTGAAGTCCCGTGAAGTTTAATTTGTCCAATAAATTTCACGGGAGTTGAACTCCCGTGAAATTTTCAACATTCAACAAACTTCACGGGAGTTCAACTCTCGTGAAGTCTGTTGTAGGGACGAAAACTCCACGGGAGTTGAACTCCCGTGGAGTTACAGTCCCCAATTGCCAGAGATCGATTCTCTGGCAATTTTTTCCTACAACTCCACGGGAGTTGAACTCCCGTGGAGTGTTGGCCTGACTATAAAAGGCGCAAGTCAGTCGATCCTCTAACAGACTTCACAGCTCCTTCTCAAACGAAAACCCTAGCCCCTCTCCCTCGTCCCCAACCATCACCGACGTCGACCAAGGCCCCCACCGCCGGCGCAAGTCACGTGAAGTCTCGTTTGTCTCTCACTTATCCTCCTCAAACGAAAACCCTAGCCCCTCTCTCCCTCATCCCCAACCACCACCGTCGTCGACCAAAGCTCCCACCGTCGGCGCCGCCCCCATTTCAGACCGCCTCCGCCGCCAGTTCCCATCCCATTGGAGTTTAGCGCTCTCGCAGTCGTTGTCGCCGGAGTTCACTGCAAATTAAGGCATCGACTAATTGAAGGTAAATTCTTCTAAATTTTTTTTCTTTATTTCTTGTATATTGTCACTAATTCATGGTGATCTCATGTAAAAAATTAGATTTTAGAAATTAATTGTGTTAATTGTGAATTATCGATGATTTTTGTGAAGAAAATTAATTGTGTTAATTCATGATGATTTTTGTGAAGAAAAATTGTGAGTTGTGAAGAAAATTGGGATAATTTTGTGGATTTAGAGGGGGAATTATAAAAAATGTAAAAATTAGTTTATTTCTAAAGTTGACATAGAATTTAAAATTTGATATATGAATTTGGGTTAAATTATGGTCATCTAAAATTGATATAGGATTTAATTGTTAGTAACAATTAATTTCTAAAGTTGATATTGAATTTAAAATTTGCTATATTTTTTTCTTGAGTTGGTACTTAATAAATTATTTACCTCACAGGTCCGTGCTTTTGATAGCATTGAGGCTGATATTGATGCGACCGTGCCTAAGATTCAGGATCAGGTGGCATTAGGACTCCTCAGCAGGATCAAGAAGACCATAGCACAGGTGTTTCATAAGACTCACGTCAACGAGTACGCAGGATGTGAGGACAGGTCTCGATCATTTGAGCAGGCGTACACTCGGCGCCGACGGCCACGTGATGATGACGCCGATACTTCGCATGCCGATGGAGCCGGCATTTTGCATGCTGATGGAACCGACACTTCTTAGCCTCATACACAGCCGGATACTCAGATAGTTGAGGCTCATCAGCACGGGGGGTGGGTAAGAGCGAGGGGGAGGGGGAGGGGGAAGAGAGGGAGAGGAAGGAGAGGAGCTATATTTGGGTTGTATTTAAACTTATTTTGTTAAAATTTATAACTTGTATGAATTTTCAAATACTATACTTTTGTGGATCAATTATAGCTCAATATGTGATTTTTTTTTAGTATTATTTGATTCGTGCGTGTTTAAATCATATATGTATTGTAGTAATTATTGTCAACAGGTAAATAGTTGTATATATGAGTTAAATAGGTAGACGTATACAAAATAAGTAGATGTATATAAAACATGCACAGCAGCTTGTGCATGTTTTATAGAACCTACAACTTCACGGGAGTTCAACTCCCGTGAAGTTGCAGTCTAAATTTCCCAGAGAGTGATTCTCTGGGAAATTTGGCCTGTAACTCCACGAGAGTTCAACTCCCGTGAAGCTTTTTGAAGAAATTAAACTTCACGGGAGTTGAACTCCCGTGAAGTTTAAAAGTATGCTAAACTTCACGGGAGTTCAACTGCCGTAAAGTTTCGTAATTTTTTTGAAAAACCGACCTGGTTTCAGCAACAGTGCTGAAACCAGGTTGGTTTTTCTAAATAAGTTGAAAAGAGGTCGTTTTTTGCAATTAAATAGTGAAAGGGGTTGGTTTTGAAAATTTGTCCAATTTTAATATTGTAGTTTGAAGCTGGAGGAGCACTATAATATTCACGGGACTAATAGTCTCGTGTATATTAGGGCTTAAACAAAATTTGTAATTAGCATCCATTAATTACATGGACTACTAGTCACGTGTATTTTAAATTCGATGTTTTACAAAATTGACCTCTTTTTGGTCAGTCTTGATGGCGCGGCAAAAAAGATGTCAATTTTGCTTATTGTTTTAAAAAATGTCTTTTTCCAAAAAAAATCTCCTTAGTAAAATTGTATATTTACACACAGTAATAGTGAGATACATCACAAATATAGAGATATAACATGGTTCCGAGCGAGTTCTACATCAACGAGTAACAAATTATTGTTCCACTAGTTAAAAAAGTTACAATAAACCTTAAGAAAAAAGATAATAATACTAGCTAAATGTGGGCCTACTAGCCAAGATGAGCTGGCTAGTCCAATCAAATGTAGGCTTAGCCCCGTCACTGGTATTGTGGGCCGAGGGGGTTATTAGCTCACATTAGTCTTGGGCGTAACTAGCTTGGTCTCACAGCCCTCTTCTGTAGCGGGTCGAGTCGGGCTCGTCCCACGCCGAGTAAGGTCAAGTCGAGCTCAAAAGCGAGCTCATAGGCTGATCCTGCCTAATTCCGAAGGGATCAGGGTAAAATACTAATCACATACTTATCCGTCTACTAATCACAAATACAACTATGTACATATTTAGTAAGGAAAATATTTGTGTTTGTAAAAATTTAATTAAACTATAGTTTAAATAAGAGAAGTATATATGTATATCAAATGGTTACAATAAAACCATGTGAGATAGAAAAATATACAAGTCATGTGAGCAAGAGTTCAATTAATATAATTTGCCATAATCCTTCCAAAATAATCAGCTCACCCTTGGCTTCAAGGGTGCTCAAAGACTATATGCAACCATTCTAAAGCCAATGGGCTTGCAACACGACACCGTCTTTTTATTGTGGGTGCCTTAAGGGTTCTAGGGTTGATTTTTGGGTCAAATATATTTCACGTTGATTCTCTATGGAAGCGCTAACTAGATAGGGATAAGGAGAAATTTCAATATAGACCCAATCTTAACTTTATTCTTAAAATCCGACCTAGATCAATCTTATTTAAAGTAATCGATCCAGTTTCGGCCATCGTGGCCAGAGAGTAGGTTGATTTCAAAAAAACATGAGTGCCTAATTAGTTAGGGTTAGCAACCCGACTAATTAGAGGCTATGTCTAAATAGTAGGGGTTACCAACCCCGACTATTTAGTTGTGCTCTTTAATTAGCTGGAGTTGCCAACCTCAACTAATTAGAGGGGAGACCTCACACCCATACTAAACAGTTAGGGTTGCCAACCCCGATCAAAATAGTCAGGGTTGGCAACCCTAACTATTAGGCATAGACCCAGTCTCCCTCGTGTTTGTAGAGTTCGGCTAAGTGTTCATAATGGTCGGGGTTGTCAACCCCATCCATATTATAGATACTTCCCCCTCCTAATCTGTCCACTTTGACAATTTCTCTATTACATCATATCCAGTCCAAATTAAAAATTCAATCATTAAAACTATAAAACAACTCATATACCCATCACACTTGATAAAACTAATCACTCATACAACCACATATAGAGAAAATAAAGCATTAAAACTAATCGTTGTCTACTTCCAAAATACATCAACTCAGTTCACAAACCGAAATAAACATATATCAACCATAAAATAGTTTGCCCGAAATAAACATATATCAACCGCGCTATGTAAGAGGCGGAAGCACCACTGTAATCTTTCTCGAACATTGGATTGTTACATGTGTGAACACTGCAGTATTCTGTGATCGTAAAATACCCATTATGTTTCTTTCTGGAAAATGCATATAACTTTCAAGGACATGCGTAATCAGCTTCATTTCCCTCGGCCAGACCTTTCCTTTGTGTATTCATAAAATAGATTGTCTCATAACTTGTGCGATTGCTTTTAATTTACTTGAATTTGACCAACTTTTTGATTGAGTAATCAAGAATAACATCAACTAATTGGTCCTTAGTCTCGAATAAATCACCAACTCTGAAAGGGATGTCATCGTCTCCTCTATGAGTTAAACTCTCGCCAATGTGCATATCTTGTACTATGGAAGAACGAATCCACTCATCATCTTCAAACTCGTCGGGGGGTAGTTCTTCATACTCAGCATATTCATTATTAACATAAGCCTCATCGGGCAATCCGGATTCTCTTCATCATCTTCACTCACAAATTGCATGCTATCAGTTGGTGCACTATCTTCATCTTCACTTTTAGAGGCGTTGCTTCTTTCATCCTCTTCAACTGTTGTCCCTCATAACGGCCTCATATTTTCATAAAGGACTTCATTATTCATGACATTTGACGTTCCACTGAATGAAGGTGCACTACTTTAATATTGAAATTGAGTCCGCTCCATTTCACTCGAAGAAGAAAGAAAACCATCAGACTCAACTCCCAAATCTAACATGCGTGAGAATTCTCCTGAATGGTTGAATATTTGGCACGAACTATGTGGCAACTTTTCAATAAACAATTTTACCGTTGGTTGCGACTTGCTGAAATTAAACATAATACTTATATGATGATCGTTTGAGATCTCAACTGTGGACGTTCTATCAAAAGTTATGGGCCAATTGCATATTATTTTTAGTCGGTACAATCGTGGGTCAATTGCCATAACTCGGTGTAATTCATTAATCAAGTCATAGTAACTATATGATTTCGAGATCATTAACGATGTCGTTACCCCTCCGACGTACGATGACATATTATTCATTCCATAATTAATTTTCCCACCATAAGGGCAAATAATAAAAATTATATTGTTTAACCTATGCAAAAGAAAATTATATCATTTAAATACAAAAAAATTTAAAAAATATTATCAATTACAACCCTAAACCCAAATTATAACCCTGAACCCCCAAATCCTAAACCATAGAATTGAGCATTCTATGCCCTAAATGTTTAATTTCAACTACAACAAGAATAATTTTTCTAAATAAACCACTACAAATAGAGTTCAAATCCTAGAAATACGTTTTTGAGAGAAAACCCTAGATTTCTACATGTTAAAAGAGGAGAGAAGGAAGAGAAATTACCTTATATATCTTTCACGATGAAATTCAGCCGAAAAATGGGGTTGAAATCCGAGATCGGTGGCAACTAAGGGTTTGGGGGGGAGAAGAACGACAGTTTTGAGGAGAGGGAGGGGGCTGGGAATGAAGGGTTTGGTGGGAAGAAGAGTTTGGGGGAGGGGTTATATAGGGGGTGGGACCAAGAACAAATAGTCAGGGTTGGCAACCCCGACTATTCTATCCCTTAGCCATTTTTCCAACTCGTCAACTCGGGGTGTAATGTCTCTGCTAAATGGTCGGGGTTGGGAACCCCGTCCAATTTAAACGTGTGCTAAATTAGTTGGGGTTTCGAACCCTAACTAATTTGGCTGGCAAATTGCCAGTGACGTCAAAAATAGTCGGGGTTGTCAATCCTGACTAATTAAAAATACGTTAAAAAATCGACCCACTTTCTGACCATGGTGCTGACGTGACCAGAACGTGGGTCGATTTCCGTAATAAAAACTGAAGGGGGTCGATTTTTTTTTAAAAGTTCCTTATAGGACTATTTTGAAAATTTGTTCACTTCCCAAATCTTAGGTGCCATTCCGTTCATAGACTCTGTCGTGGACTCAAAACGTTGACCGCCAAAATGGACCACCAAGTGTCACTTCGCTCCTCAAGCAAAAATTCAACTGCAGCCCCAAATGATCAAGGATGAAACAAACTTTTTCAAGGGACTGATTTGCACCGGAAGAAAAAGAACAGACTTTTTCAAGGGACTGATTTGCAGACCCTAAACCCTTAGAAAAACCCTAGCTCCACCAGAACCCTAAATCCCATCAAATCAGCCCCAAATGATCGGCGAAAGCAGAAGAACAACTCGGATCCGGCAGAAGCCACCCGCGTCAGGATCCGAACCCGAACGGCCCTCGGCCGGCCGGCGAAGGGAGAGGAATCGCGATCACGGCCCGATCCGGTTGATGAACGTCAGGATCTGCACGCTTCTAGGGTTAGGGTTTGGATTCCTGGCCCTTTTGTTGGTTGGTTTCTTTGTTTATTCTTCTGGTGGTGGATCGGAGGAGGAGTTGGCGGAGGCTAGGAAGCTGATGAGGGTTGTTACCCCGTTGCCGGCCCCAAAAATGATGGACCTTCCTCAGGTTTGTAAATTGATGGGTGATTTGATGGCATTGCTTATTTTTGTGGAAAAAATGTGAGCTTTTTTAGTTTTAAATGGTTGAAGTTTCAAGGGGAGCACAAGGAGAGCTTGTACTGGGGAACTTACAGGCCCAACGTTTACCTTGGAATTCGTGCCAGGTAATTTCTGCTCTTAAGGGTCTGTTTGTTTACATAAGGGGGAAGGGGAAAGCCTGCCAAAAGAGTCGGTTTTGACAGATTTTCTTGCAAAAACGTTTCTTTTAGAGGAAAAAAGGCGTTTTTGCAAGAAAGCCTGTCAAAACTGACACTGTTGGCGGGCTTTTAACCTATTTACCCCTCTAAAAGAGGCAACCAAACGCGTCCTAATAGTCAAAATTTTTCCTGTAAGGCCTCTCTTTTTTCCTTCTTAGGGCCTGTTTGGTTCGCATCCTCAAGAAAATGGAAATGGAAATTAATCCTGAAAATCTATTTTAGTACATTTCTGCGTATTTCCTAGAAGTATATCCTAGAAGTATATTTTTTCTGTTTGTTTCACATGGAGATAATATGGTGAAATAGTATTTCTTTATTTTCTCTTGCTTGGTTCAAAAGTTTAAAACAAGAGATCTGACAATATCTTTTGATTTCCTCAAATTTTTTTGTTTAACAAGCAATAATGATCTGACAATATCTTTTGATTTCCTCAATTTTCTTTGTTTAACAAGCAATAATAGATAATGGGAAATGTTGTAAACCCCCTTTTCTCCAATTCCCCCGACATCATCACCCAATATTTAATGCTAAAAGATTAGATTTCCAGCCAATTTTAGAGGTTTAAGCTCTGAAATCACATTTCCTAAAAAATCTACCTGGCAGGGTTCTTCTACCCACTATTTCCCAAAAAATCAAGGATGAAACAAACACAAGAAAAAGAAATATTATCAACTTCAAAATCTGAGATAATGCTGGTATACCACTGTAGATTTGTATTCGTGAACCCCATGAGTGTAAACTTTAGTTGTTGATAATAACCTCATACATTTCAATTTGACGTATTTGTTGCCTTAGATTAAACATAAGTTCACTTTTGAAAGTTGAAACTTCAGTTATTGCTGTTTTAACCATATGATCGAAAGATATTAGTAAAATTGAGACATGACAAATTTACAAAATTAAAAAGAAAACATGACCAATTTACAAGACCATGCAAATTATACACAAATCTCTTCACTAAGAGATCACAACTCTCACACCCGAAAGAACTTTCCTTGAATCAATAACAACAATTCCTATAAGCCTTGAATGTGTAGTGATGTGCACCAGTGGCTTTAGGAATGTTTGTAATCTCTGGAAATTGCCTAAAAACTTTGTATATAGGATGAAGATCAATGGCTATTTCAGATAACACTTTTTCTCAAACACTTAGGCAAAATATCTGAATTTTGAACTCTTGAGAATGCACGAATGTTAAAGCTTATGGAAAGGAATTAATGGTGCAAACTTCTGAACTTCTAATCTATTTATAGCCCTTGAAAAGACAAGTTTTTAAAGCCAATTAACGGATCAAAAATGGCTACAAACAGTTACAAATTCAAACTTAAAATGTCAGAAAAATTATCTCTGTAGTCGACTATAACTTCTAGTAGTCGACTACACTGAGTTCAAACAAACTCTGTGAAGTCAGAATTTTTCTTAGTAGTCGACTACACTGGTCATTAGTCGACTATACTGTAATAACAGAAAGTCTAGAATTCAGGTTCAAAGCTTAATAGTCGACTATACTGTATAGTAGTCGACTACACTGTAATTAACAGAAAGTTTAGAATTCTGGAATCACTCTTAGTAGTGGATTACAATGCCTAGTAGTCGACTACTCTGTATTTTTACAAAATCTAAAAATTTGTCTAAGTTTTTATTAGTCGACTACATTGTTATTTGACAGAAACTTAAAATTTTGATCGGTGTGCATGTAGTCGACTACAAATCTTATTGGTCGACTACTAAGGTGTAAAAATGATATAAATGAAGTATTTTGAGACTTCTTATTTAACTATAAACTCTAATGGTTAACATTAGGGATTTCTATTGTTAACCAACACACTAAGCATGTGTTAGTGTGTTCTAAACATTATGTGTGTGTATGTGTTGTGAGTGATCAATGCTTGTACAATAATTCTAAGTAAATACAATGTAAAATTTACATTGTATATGTTTAAGCACTTCATCTTCTTTACTTCATATTGCCTTGAGCTCATCTTGCACTTTTGTTCACATATCTTGAGCTTATTTGAAGTTGATATCTGCATTGATATGTTAGTGCATAATAATACACAGGGAATAAATTGTTATCATCAAAACTAAATCTTAGAGACATGATATCTAACATTCTCTTTTTTTGATGATGACAAACAATTTATGCACATTTAAGTATATAACAAAAGAAATAAACATTTATAAGCATTATATACTTACTCCCTTTGCACAAAAGCATATTAGAGCCTACAATTCAATTCTATATCATAGAATAGCATAACATTCGAATACTATTCTCCCCCTTTGTCATTAACAAAAAGAATTGAACATATATCCTAAACATGCAAATATTTCCTCTTCATGAGCTAATACTTCAAAAAGATCATCCAAATTGTGAACGTAGTCCATTACATCACCCATCCAAATTGGAAGGCAAAGACTTGCCATAAAGACCAAAAGTTCGATGATTTCCATTGTCACAATCTGTTTAGAATATATATAGCTCATGAACATCATATGTATAGAAAATTTTTCTAACACACTAAGCACTAAGCATGATAACATAACACATTATGCATGAGAACACTAAACAACATAGTAGCAACATAAAAACTTAGTAGCAACATAAAAACTTAGTAGCAACTTATAATGCATTACATAAATCTTAAACACACCAAACAACTAGCACATAGTTTTTGACACATAATTCAACAAACAAACTAAGGACTTAATTGTTTTTGACACACAAACTGAAACTAGTCCAAGTGCTATATGATGCATGCAAAAGTCTTCTAACTTGACGGGCCTGGAGGAGGTGGATGTCCTTGGAAATATACACTGAGCTTCAGATCCAAGTTATCCAACTTCTCGTTTATCTCTTCTTGATTTTTCAAAATGCATGAGTTCTGAGCATAGAGTGCTTGTTGTCCAGTCTCCAACTCAAGAATACGAGTAGACAAAGTGTTATATTGTGCATCAGAAAAGCATGAAGGTTCCGTTTGCATAGGTGGTGGAATGTGGCTTGAAGAGGGTCCAACTTCATGAGAGGATTGTGGTATGTCTTGGAGATTTGATTCTTGTCTAGGGTAAGGCTCATCTTGGTGAAGTTCAAAGTTGGTTAATTTCATCCGAGTCAAGACATTGGAATCAAAGAGGTCGATGGAACGAATCATAGAATTTTCAGTTTCGAGTTTGACATGAAAAGCCTAAAAAATTCTAGTTAGAAAGACTCCAAATGGAAGAGATCCCTTAGGTAGAACTAAAAGATTTTCATAATAAACCTCAGCCCAATTCACTTTAATATTAGCCATAATAGCATATAAGGCCTTGACTAAGTCAAGTGATATAAAATAAAAACTCCCCGTTTTCGGAAATAAATTGTAGGTAAGAATTCGGACGATAAACCTAGGGATAGGCCTAAATTTATTGGAGTGAGTCAATGGTTTGCCATGTCCGGAAAGGAAAATATGATTTGAAAGTAAATTTTCATTTGCCATTTTGATACTTGGAAGACTAACACCTTGATAAGGAATTTTGAAATTTTATTTCTAGTTTCTTAGGAGTTAAATTGATTTCAACTCCTTTCATAAGAGTGTTAAGAACATCCGATTGTCGATCAGTTTCAAGTCTAGTGATATTGATGTAAAATAGTTGGACCAAGAAAGGATAATGTGATTTTTTATTTTCAGAGGAAAATAGATCTAACAGTCCAATTTGCAAAATAATCACTGAAATTGTGAGTGATAAAGTCATCAAATTTAACGAATTGACCGGGTAGTATTTCAAAAGTTTGATATTATTTGAATTGACCAAAAAAAGAAGGGTCTTTTAGATATATTAAATAGTCTTCCACAACATTAGAAGGACCAGACCTAGGCCTTTTTGATCTAGACATGATTTAAGTTCAAAATTGAAAGGATCAAGTGAAGGAAGACTTACCAAACTATTGAAACCCTAGTTGATGTTAGTAGTTGACTAATTGCACTTGTAGTCAACTACTAAGTACTCAAAAACTCAGAAAAGCAAGGAGTTTGAGAGAAATTTGAGAAAAAATTGAAGGAATGAAGATGCCCTAACCTTGTGAACGGATGAACTGATGAGAGAGAGAGGTTTGCTATCGGTTTTGGGAATGTGAGGGAGTGAGTAGTTATTGACTTAGGGTAGTTTCTCTTATGTAAATAATCAATGGCTAGGATTAAATCAAAATTTCAAGTGTATGATTGAGATTTGATCTAAATAGAGGTAGATTTAAGGCTAGGATTGCTCTGGTAAATAATGAATGGTTGAGATCTATTTGACTTAAGTTTAATGGGTTTTGGGTTTGATTGGTAAAGGATCCAATATGTTAAAACTGGTGAATGTAAAACTTGCCAGTTTATGTAGTCAACTATACTGTAATGTAGTCGACTACAGTACACTATAATCGATAGAAAGCTGTTTATCTGTTTTCGCTTCTAATTAGTTGACTCCTACTATTAATCGACTACTAAGAAATCAACAGAATGTGATATATGCAATGTTTGTGTATGTAGTCGACTACTAACATAATTAGTCGACTATTAAGACTATGTATGCATATGTATTGATTTTAAAACTTAGTTTAAATCTTCAATTAAACATATACCTAATTCTCTTTTTATTTTAACATATATTTCCTCTTTTAATGGTTTTGTTAGAATATCTATAATTTGTTTATCGGTCGAAATAAAATCTAAAGAAATATCACCTTTAAACACATGATCATGTAAAAAATGACGTCTAATATCAATATGTTTTGTACGTGAATGTTGAATAGAATTTTTAGATAAATTAATGACACTAGTATTATCACACATTATGGAAGATGTAGGACAAACTATATACCATAATCAGATAATATTTGTTTATCCATAGAACTTGAGCACATGCAAAACTTGCAGCAATATATTCTGCTTCAGTTGTTAATAAAAATACTGAATTTTACTTTTTACTAAACCAAGATACAAGTGAATGTCCTAAAAAGTGACATATACCAATTGTACTTTTCCTATCGGATTTGCACCCGGCAAAATCAGTACCACTATATGGACAAATATGCTATTCTTAGGATGAAATAAACCATAATCTGTAGTATCTTTAAGATATCTAAAAATTCTTTTCACAGCTTTAAGGTATGACTCTTTAGGATTTGATTGAAATCTTGCACATAAGCAAACACTAAACATAATATCGGGTTTACTAGCAGTAATGTAAAAAAGTGATCCAATCATACCTCGATATAGCTTTTGATCAACATTCTTATCATTTTCATTTTTATCAAGTGATGTAGTTGTACTCATTTATGTTGGTTTGCTAGTAGTGTTGTCCAATCCAAAGCGTTTGAGTAATTCTTTAGCATATTTGTTTTGGTTGATGAAAATTCATTCATTTAATTGTTTTATTTGAAGTCCAAGGAAGAAGTTGAGTTCACCCATGTGACTCATTTCAAATTCATTCTGTATTGTCTTAGTAAACTCTTGACAAAGATCATTATTAGTAGAACCAAATATTATATCATCTACATATATTTGAATTAATAATATATCTTTATTTATTTTCTTAATAAATAGTGTATAATCTACTTTTCTAATTTTAAATTCGAAAGATAAAAAAAATTCTTTAATCTATCATACCAAGCACGGGGTGCTTGTTTAAGACCATATAAAGCTTTCTTAAGTTTGAAAATATGGTTTGAAAATTTTTCATGTTCAAAATGGGAGGTTCTACAAAAACTTCTTTAATAAAACCATTTAAAAATACGCTTTTAACATCCATTTGATATAATTTAAAATCCATAAGACATGCAAATACAAGTAATATTCTAATTGATTCTAAACGAGCAACGAGTGCATATGTTTCATCATAATTAATACATTCTTCTTGATTATAATCTTGTGCAACCAATCAGGCTTTGTTTCTAATAACTTGACCAGATTCATCCAGTTTATTTCGAAATACCCATTTGGTTTCAATAATGAATTTATCTTGTGGTTTAGACACAAGATCCCAAACATTATTTCTTGTAAATTAGTTGAGTTTCTCTTGCATAGCAATTATCCAAAAATCATCTTTACATGCTTCTTTAATATTTTTAGGTTCTATTGTAGAAACAAAAGCAACATATGTAAATAAGTTCAATTGTGATTTAGTTTGAACACCTTTAGAAATATCACCAACAATCAAATCACGAGGATGATTCCTAACATCTACATATGCTTTTGGTAAAACGTTTGTATCATTAGTATTGTCATCAACAATAGAGGATGGTTGATTAACAGTATCATCATCATCATGATTATTAATGTTATTATTAGAATTTGAATTAGATTCATCAAAAGAAACATGCAATGATTCTTCTATTGTAGAAGTCTTTTTATTATAAATTCTATAAGCTTTACTATGCATAGAATAACCTACAAAAATACCTTCATCTGATTTAAAATCAAATTTGTCTAAGTTATCTTTTGTATTTAAAATATAGCATTTTCATTCAAATACTTTAAGATAAGAAACTTTAGGAATGCGATTGTAGAATAATTCAAAACTTGTTTTATTTAAAATAGGTTTTAATAAAATTCTATTTTGAACATAACATGCAGTATTAATTGTTTCTGCCCAAAAATATTTTGGTAAATTAGACTCAACTAATATTGTTCTAGCACATTCTTGTAAAGTTCTGTTTTTTCTTTCAACAACACCATTTTGTTCTGGAGTGTAAGGAAATAAAAATTCATGTGAAATACCATTTTTATTATAAAAATCAGAAAATAATTCATTTTCAAATTTACCACCATGATCACTTTTAATAGTGACAATAGTAGTGCGTTTTTAATGTTTTTATCTTTTTATAAATTGTAGAAAACTCATCAAAAGCATCATTCTTATGTTTTAAAAACATAACCCATGTATATCTTGAATAATCATCAACAATGACAAATACATATCTACTTCCATTTAAAGATGCAATTCTAAAAAGACCAAATAGATCCATATGTAATAATTCTAATGGTCTACTTGTAGAAACAACACCTTTAGATTTGAAAAAAGATTTATACATTTTTCCTTGTTTACATGCGTCACAAAAATGATTTTTCTTATTTACAATTTTAGATAAGCCATTTACTAAATTATTTTTAGAAATACGTGAAATATTTTTCAAATTAATATGTCCACATCTTCTATGTCATAATAATGAATCATCTAAAGATGCAACTAAACAATGATCATTTGAATAAAAATTCATGGATAAAACATATATATCTTTCTTTCTAAAACCTTTAAACAAGATATTTGTTAAATCATGATCATATATAAGACATGAATCTTTTTTAAATATGATTTTAAAATTTTTATCACATAGTTGACTTATACTTAGAAGATTATATTTTAAACCATCTACTAATAAGCATTATCTATTAGAGGTTTGTCAATGTTACCTACTGTTCCAATACCTATTACTTGACCTTTGTTTTTATCTCCAAATGTAATTGTGCCTCCCTCTTTGTATTGAATTGAAGACAACATTTGAGAGTTTCCGGTCATGTGTTTGAAACATCCACTATCTAATATCCACTTTTCTTTTTGAGGTACCTAAAAAATAGACATTTAAGCATTGGTATCCTTTTATGTTGGGTCCATTGGATTAGCACTTAGGATACCAAATCTACTTGGAATTAGGTTTCCCTTTGTTAACATAAATATAATTATTTGAATTGCATATATTTTTCTTAAAATTTGAAATATAAATATTTTTTCATGCATACTAACATTTTTAGGCACCCAAATGAATATAGATAAAGCATAATTATTTTTAGCATGTATATTCCTTGTTAATGATGCATGAATTTTTCTAACATTGTTATTCATAGAAGATGATGCATGATTTGTACTAGAAACATTTTCATACTTCTTATGAACATATCCTAAACCAAATTTTTGACTAGAAGACTTTTGAAAAGATAACAAATCATTCAAGTCTTTTTTTCCTTTATTAAACTTGTTAAGAATAACTCTTCATATTTAAGTTTAAGTGAAGCCATATTCTTACCTAAATTTGAAATTTTATTTTTCATAACATTACATTCAGATTTAAGATAGACATTATTTTCAGTTAATAACCTATTTTCAGAAAATAATTTGTCATTTAATTCCTTTAATTCTTCAATTTGTGAAGAATTTGAGGAAACTAACTCTAAGTTCAATCTATCATTTTCATTTTTAATATATTATAATTAGCATTTAAATCCTTAAACTTAATATAAAGTTCATTAAAAGAATCTAAAAGTTCTTTATTGTCTAAAGAATCATTTACTTCATCTTGTGCCATGAAGCGCATGTGAGCGAATTCTTCTTCTTCTTCTTCTTCTTCTTCTTCGGAAGAGGATGAATCATCGCTAACATCCCAAGTCACCGTCATAGTCTTCTTCTTCTTCTTGAAGTTGTTGAAATTGTTGGAATTTGTGGACTTTGACATTGACTTGAGTAGCGGACAATCCTTCTTTATGTGACCTGGCTTATTATAATTGAAACACAAAGAAGAGTCATTAGTATTCTTAAATTTATTTGATTTGAACTTACCTTTCTTAAGAAATCGTTTGAATTTCTTAGTAATCATTGCAATATCCTCATCATATTCATCAGATTCATCGATGTTAGAGGATGCATTAAAGGCAAGTATCTTCTTCTTCTTTGTTTCGTCATCCTTTTTTCTATCTTCAATTTGAACTTTATATGCCATTAAATTTCCAATAAGATTTTCTATGGTGAGAGTTGATAGATCTTTAGCTTCTTCAATTGTCGTAGTCTTATTCTCCCATTCTGGAGTTAGTGCTCTTAGGATTTTTCTTACCATCTCAACGTGAATATATTTTTTGCCAAGTCCAATTAAGGAGTTAGTAATATCTATAAACCTTGTGAACATCTCCGTGATGGATTCATTCTCTTTCATCTTAAATAGTTTAAACCTGTGAACAAGAACATAAATTTTTGTTTCTTTAACTTTGTTAGTTCGTTCATGTGTTACCTCAGGAGTGTGCCAAATTTGATGTGTTGATGTAGAGGTAGACACTCGATTGAATTCGTTATTGTCCAAGGCACAAAACAGTGCATTCATCGCCTTAGAGTCCAAATTTACATTTGTCCTTTGAACAACTGTCCATTCGGTGTAATGAGTGATAGGCTTTGTAAATTCCGTTTCTGCAATGTTTCATAGATCGTAGCCAAGAGATTGGAGATAGATCTTCATTCGACACTTTCAATAATTGTAGTTTGTGCCGTCAAAGAGAGGTGGTCGCTGTGTGGAATGTCCCGCTTAGAATTGTGATGTATTTGTTGTACTTGACGATGTCATCTTTCACTTTGCTCTGATACCATGTGTAGGATCTGATCTAATACATACTAAAACATTTGGGGGTGAATAGTATTCTTTTAGTAATTATGCAAAGTAGATTATAAATTGCAAGAAAGATAGCAACAATCACAGAAATTTACAATCACAAACACAAGCTTTTATACTGGTTCCACCTCCTCGGTATACATTCAGTCCCCAAGCAAATCCCGCTTGAGAGTTTCACTATGATTTTGAAAACTATTACAAAATTAAAAAGCAAATCTGACCAATTTGTAAGACCATGTAAATTGTACACAATTCTTCACCAAGAGATCACAACTCTCACATCCGAGAGAACTTTCCTTGAATCAATAACAACAATTCCTATAAGCCTTGAATGTGTAGTGACGTGCACCAGTGGCTTTAGGAACGTTTTTAATCTCTGGAAATTGCTTAAAAATTTTGTAATAGGATGAAGATCAATGGCTATTTCAGAGAACACTTTTTCTCAACACTTAGGCAAAAAATCTGAATTTTGAACTCTTGAGAATGCACAAATGTTAAAGCTTATGGATAGGAATTAATGGTGCAAATTTCTGAACTTCTAACTTATTTATAGCCCTTGAAAAGACAAGTTTTTAAAGCCAATTAACGGATAAAAAACGACTATAAACAGACACAAATTCAAACTTTAAATGTCAGAAAAATTATCTCTGTAGTCGACTATAACTTCTAGTAGTCGACTACACTAAGTTCAAACAAACTCTGTGAAGTTAGGATTTTTCTTAGTAGTCGACTATACTGGTCATTAGTCGACTACACTATAATAACAGAAAGTTTGGAATTCAGGTTCAAAGCTTAGTAGTCGTCGATTACACTGTAATCAACAAAAAGTTTAGAATTCTGGAATGACTCTTAGTAGTGGACTATAATGCCTAGTAGTCGACTATGTATTTTTACAAAATCTGGAAATTTGTCTAAGTCTTTATTAGTCGACTACACTGTATAGTAGTCGACTATACTGTTATTTGATAGAAACTTAATATTTTGATCAATGTGCATGTAGTCGACTACAAATCTTATTGGTCGACTACTAAGGGCTAAAAATGATATAAATGAAGTATTTTGAGACTCATTATTTAACTATAAACTCTAATGGTTAACATAGGGGATTTCTATTGTTAACCAACACACTAAACATGTGTTAGTGTGTTCTAAACATTATGTGTGTATGTGTTGTGAGTGATCAAGGCTTGTACAATAATTCTAAGTAAAGAAAATGTAAAATTTACATTGTATATGTTTAAGCACTTCATCTTTTTTACTTCATATTGCCTTGAGCTCATCTTGCACTTTTGTTCACATATCTTGAGATTATTTGAAGTTGATATCTGCATTGATATGTTAGTGCACAATAATACACGTAGTGAATAAATTGTTATCATCAAAACTAAATCTTGGGGACATGATATCCAACAGATAAATCATCTAGTGAGCAGATACACATTTTTCTTTAGTGATAATTCACCATTTTCTTAAATTTTCTACTATAATGTTGAGCACTTGCTGAAAGTATGAAATTTTAGACATGGGCATGTGGCCACTTGACAAGAGTCATGTTTAATAAGATTTCCGATAAGATGCAAGTTTGACCTTTCAGTAGAAAAGGAAAAGGTTTAAATGACTATATTTACCATACGGTACAGCTGTAATATAAAGCACATTTTACATATTTCTAACTTTCTAGTGATAAATCCATTATTTCTATTTTTTGTCTTACATATGGACAATGAAAGCTCAAGCAGAGCCGTTCTGAATCAATATAATATAAGGTTTTACCCAAAGATTTAACCTTATATGTTATCTCTATTAATTAGGTATGGAAGAACTGATTAGGCATAGTTAGGATGTTTCATGGTGCATATAGTTTGCAGGTGATATCGGATTAGAAAATGAGCCTAGAAGAAATAATTTCCAAGAATAAAAAGTGAGGGCCTGTTTGGTTATTTTCTTGAAATAGTAGGAGATCATTTCCTGGTCCAGAAATGTATTTCCATGAGTTTCCAAGTGTTTCTTAGAAAATGATATTTTTTGTTTGTTTTAACCGTGATAAATGGAGATAAACTGTTTGTCATAGAATTTGTTGTTTGGTTGATAATCAAAAAAATAGGAAACCATAATGAAGAAAGCCAAACAAAAGCTCTCAATCTAATTATTTAATTGCGAAAATAATAGCTTTTCATCCAGGTTTCTTTAGAAGGGTGATGTAATGTGACATATCAAGAATCCCAAAGCCCCCTTTCCAAGCGAAGCCAAACTTAGGAATATGAAACAATTTGGAGAAAACTGATTGTTTTCCGTGTGTTATGGGTGTTTTCTGATTTTTTGGGGTTTGCTGCTCGAAACAAACATGCCCTAAAGAGAAACTTTGGAACTCAAAGCCTTTGGAAAATAGAACTGAAAGCTTGTAAAAGGACTATATAAATTGTATCTTTGGCCCAGAAAAAGAAGTGAGAAGGAAGGAGCATATATTGCTTACGCAGCATCTCGATGATCAAGAAAACCTCAATTGGCGTTAACCTGTGCAGGTTAAATTTTCCATCGAGATAATAACATCAAGGAGGATTTAGTTTATAATTAAAATGAAGTCAAGATAGTTGACTGGAGAAATTCTTCTGCAGTAGGGATTGGCAATCAAATTCATTTTGTATCCTACAAGGCCCATTTAGAGATCTATTATAAATGTGTATATCAACCTGAGTTCTCAAACCTACTAAGAAATATGGAATCAACTTGCGGATCCAAAAGTAATTAAATTATCAGATTTAGGGACAAATTTCTCATTATACTTACCATTTTCTATTAGCTAACTAGAAAATCACATGATGTAAATTTGTAAATATGGATATTTAATTTAAATTCATATATGGAAAATGTTTCCTTATATTTATGATGCATAAATCTCTAATTTGAATATCTGGTTATAATGTTCTATTTGAGAATCACTCGTTGAGAGATAGATTCATAGATAGATGGACACAACTAGAGATTGAGACTCGTCTTTCAAGATCTATTTAAAAGCTAGACCAGAGAGAAATGGTAGTAAATTTTATGATCTTATAAATCTGAGGAATCAATGTACAATAAACAGTAAACAATGAAATATGTAAAATGCTAATATTTGATTTAATAAATCTATGAATATTGGGAAATCTTTGATTTCTCTTAAATGATCTTCGAAATCTAATTTAACTAAATAAGTAGACAAGTGGCTACCACATTATTTGATAATATATTTTTTATCAACTTTCACTCTTATCTAAAAAGGGAAAACTATATAAAAATAAGACCACATGATACACTATAATGCATGATAAGAAATATGTGTATCCATAAGGAGTTGCATGTTGCTTGTATTTTAAAAGTGGGGGAGAATTGGGTGGATGGTTGGGTGAATATTGGAAAATATTTTATTACTCTTAAAAGATCTTTGAAATCATGTTTAACTGAAGGCAAATAGCAACTGAATTTTTTAATAATATCTTTTAGTAACTTTCACACCTATTTAAAGGGGGAACTTATAGGAAAATGAGAATACAAACTACACTAGAAAATATGATAAGGAACATGTGTATCCATAAGAAGTAACATGTTATTTGTATCAAGAAAAGTGAGGTAGAATTGCGTGGATGGTTGGGGAATTTCCAATAAATGATGATAAGTGCGCTTGGTCAGGCTAAATGATTGAACTGCACTAAATGAAGCAATAAGGACTTGAGCTTGGCCAAAACAAACTGTGGGCGGAAGGGGTTAGGAATGATATCATAGTGATTCATACAGCCAATTCGAAAGGATCAAAGCTTTGTTGTTGTTGTTGTTTAATTTATGAGAATTTATGAGAATTTTATATTGTCCTAGCTAGCTGAATGTGGGATAACCACAAGGTAGAAACTATACTGTTATCATTATTATTTAACCAATGCTGCAAGTAGATATCTGTTGCTTACTTATGCAAAGCATTGCATAACCTCCAGGTAATATTCATTAACAAAATTGTGATTTTTGTTAGTTCTATAGTAGATTCCCGGTTATGATAATGGAACTGAGCTTGAAAATTACCAGAAGTAATGGGTTTCATAGTTATTACACTCAATATTTATTTAGTTGCTTAGCCACCCCCGGGGAATAAGTTGGTATTGTCCTGCTAGCTTTAACTTTGACTTTAATAGTCAGTTCATAGCCGACAGTCAAAACCGAATAAGCAGCTTATGTGGAATTTATGTTGGCTTGTAATTGCTCAAGCTGAATTTGGGTTTTAGATATGGTTTTGAAATTGTCAAGGAATTGAGTACACCAATCTAAGTGTGTTGAAAAAACTTGAAGTTGATTTCATGCACGACTTGGTTAAGTGAGCATAGGCTTTTTACCCCCATGTTAGCCAGATATAGTTTTCTTTTCATGTTCCGGAGAAATTCAGCACAAGTTCATCAACTTCTTTTTTGGATCAAATTACACAACTTATCTTTTTTCGTTGGTTTATGTCTCACTGGTGATTTTTTACTATTGGATAGGACACCAAAATCACTAATCGCTGGATTGATGTGGATTGGTATAAAAGACGGGCAGTATTTTCTTCGTCATGTTTGCCAAGATTCCGATGGTTTCAGCACATATGGGTGGACAGATCACAATGGACGAGATTATGGGCGTCAAAAGATAGTTGATCAAGGATTGTCCTTGACAACAAGTTTCTTAAAAGAGAAGGGACATGGGAGCGGCTATGGAGGGGACTGGGCTGTTAGAATCAATGTGCAAAATGAGAAGTAAGCTATGTCCATCTGCCATTGACTTTATATATTTTTATGGATTTACTACTTACTAGATTCAAATTGCTATTTATTTTCCATTTGACATGACTTACTCTTGAATTTTAGTTTTTTGTCCCACTTAAGTTTTCCTCCAATGTGAATGAGTCAAGGACCATCTATTTAAGCTACAACAAAGATCTTTCTATGTCATAAACTCACGAAAAGAAAGAGCTAACATGAATTCATTATGAATGCTGTGTAGTTTCTGCTCTGTTAATGATTTTATCTAAGCTTCCTGGACATTCACTAAGACAGTGTGAACCACAGATGACTAATAACTACACTGTATCCTTCAAGGACTCATGATGTACCTTTTTCTGTGTTTCACGGGTGCAGGATACTGAAATTAATAATTTACAAAGATCAATATTGGTTTTTATTCACATGTTATGAGAATTAGATTTCCTTTAACATTTTATGTTTCTTTGAATCTTTTTTCTGTAGATTATAAATCGGAAAACAACTCGTTTTTCAATTAGATATCTAAATGACCCTAAAAAGCATGCGTCTGATAGGCTGAAATGAGTCCGGTCTGTGTCCATCAAGTTTTAGGAAGTGAATGTGAAGTGTAAGATATTCGTCCATGAAGTGTATGACGAGCGATTTAGAACATGTATTATATAATTGAATACATGTCTGAATAAATTTATTGCTTACTGTATATGTTTATGTATCTGCATTCATGTATTATATGCTTATGGCATACTGCAAGATAACTTTTGAGGGTGAAGGATGTCTATTTCACTGACTGATTTCTGAAGTTAGGGTCAGAAGGTAGATTTTGAAATGTTTCCTTCAAAATATAAATTTTGATTCCTCTATATCCAATCAAAAAAAGTTTCAATTAGATGTTTGGTCTAGTACAATTAGATAAATTTTGAAAGGGAAGGATGTTTATTTCAGTGAATGATTTCGGAGGCTTATGGTTTTCTTGTTTATTGTTGTGGTCGCTTTAAAGTTTTATTTGTCCTGTTCAAGATCAACAAGTAGGGTGGTTCCTTTTAGTTTTTTGAATTATCATGTATCAGTACTAATTTTTCTAGTCCAGACAGATAACCTTTAAAAAATAAGGTAATATATTGGTAACTTAAAAGGAAGAAAGTCCAGTTAGATCTTAGCTCAATAGCGGACTCATTTTTTATTTAGTTTCTTTCCTGCTTGATATTTCCAATCGTTTACAGTGATTTAACCTTTTTTCATTTTCTTTAATAACAATATCCGACAAATATGGAATCATCTATGCTGCAAGATTCTATTATTTTCAGTTTGTTGGATAGAAGTTTACTACTTTAGAAGTTAGACGTGTATGATACTATGATACATATATTAAACTGGGATATTTATCAGGTACCAATGTCATAAGTTGTTTATGCATTTCCATTAGTGTTGTCTCGTATTCAATGCAAGATCAGAAGACTTGATTTATTTCTAATCATGCAATTAATTGTATTCTTTTGGTCCCTTTGCAGGTTAAGTTTGGAGGAAGCCGAATTGACCAATGCACACCTTTTCTTCTATTTGGCTGATGAAGGAGGCAGTTTCTTGAATGTGGTTCCAAGGAAATTATTTAATAGTGGTGCTCTTTTGGCAACTGGATCTCACAAGGAAGTTGGTGGTTGGGAACTTCATTTGAAGTCATTGGTATGGATTTTCACTTTAACTATGCAGATAGTTTACCGTCTAATAACTTTTCTTATAATCTCACAAAAATATTGTTATCTGAGCTATTTGGAACGTACATATTTAATTCTGGTAGATATGAGGCACAGATGACAAACCACCCAAAGCTTGATACTTTTCTGACATCCATGTTTGCTAGATGTGACATTGATTTTATTACTTTATTTTATCAGGTAATAAGATGCCAGTAGTGTCAACCCTCTAATATTAGTGACTTCTGGTGTTTCCTTTTTTAGAAATGGTTGATGGAGGGTTCACAAAAGAGAGTACACCTGGTTGATGGAGGATGCGGACCAGGTGTACTATCTGGTTTTAGTGACTAGATGTTTCCCTTTATAGAGGTAGTTGAGGGAGGGTTCACAAAGAAAGTTCACCTGGTTGGGAAAAATTATGGTCAATGGTTTATGTTTCTTTTTTTTCCCCTTAAAATGGAAGGTAAACGACTAAGATAAGAGATAGTATTTTATGATCCGCTTTTTTGTATATAGATACAGAAGTGACTGCAAAGTCTTATAAGGACAATTTTGGTCAAGGTTATGTGAGTTTGGTATCTTTTCACATACATAATTTTGTACAACGGTTTATCTTCAAATTTTATATATGCTATCTTGTTTATACACGCTTCCTCATAAAAATGAAAAAGCAAAAATGTACTGGGTTTGTTCTCTTTTGCAGGACAATTTGGAAGTGCACCATGCTGGTTTCAGAACTAGGCACATGCATAATTTGACAGAGCTAGTGCAAGGGACTCTTGCGGTCTATGTATGTTTATGCTATCACCTACGCAGATGTGGGGTCAAAATGCTGCTGGATTGCACTAATTTTTTTCTCTATAATGTTATTGCAATTTCAATGTTGCTTACCCTTATTATGGTTTTCTGTACTTTGTTGGTTGTATATAGGGAAGACGGACTGGGCAGCTACAACTGCCTGATGCATCTGAAGAGTCTTCTAACATACTTATTTTTCAGGTTATTTTTCAGTTATTGCTTCTTTACACATTTGTATTTGCGAACAAAGAATCACACTCGATCATGTAAAAAACTATGCATACTCAGACAGTCAGACTGTAGTTGACTCTTTATTTTGTTTTATCTGGTTTACTGAGTACTTGATCCTTTTGTTTAGACTCTTCTCAAACCAATCTTTTGTCAAGTAAATATATCTGCTAATTCGTGGTGTGTTCTCTAGATATCTGCAAAGCTTCCATCATCCCTAGATATTGCTTTTGTTTCCGGAACAAACTCGAAGAGTTCAAGGATTGAAGAACGTGTTGATAGTCTCACTGGTGCGTATGCTATTGTTTTATTCAATACTTACTAATTTGTGTATATATAATGTCTGAAATATTGTGAACAAACTTCCTTTGAAGATTGACTCATGCATCAGTTTTCAATTATCATCGTGCTTATATTTGCATACAATAAATCCTACGGTCTTGCACAGTTGGCTGAAGGTACTTCCTTCCAGTTGGAATTAAAATGTAATCTTTGTTAAAACTGATTCCTGTACGTTGTTTTACTAATTTATCAGTTTAGTAACATTAAATTTTTCTTCGGGTTATTCGTACATTTACCCCATAAATCATCATTAATTGGAAAACTACTCTAAATCTGGGTATTTGCAAAACTGCCCTCCAAATCATCCACATTAGAAAAAACTACCCATCAAACTTAACAGTGTTAATAATCAAATGGATTTTGTGTAGTTTTTACCCTTTTACCCTTTTTCAAAAGAACCATACCAAATAAAACACCCCATCATAAGACCCTTCCCCAAATCGTTTGCTGCTCAGCTCTAATCTCACCGCCCTCTGTTTCCAATCCTCATTATCCTTCTTAACTCCTGCTGGCTTTCCTTGAGGCCCTCTCTTACTTGCCTTGGGCGAGCTCTATCGCCTACCTTAACTCTCGCCCAATTGGATCGCCTAAGAAAATACGAGTTCCACTGGGAAAATGTTGAACTAGCTTGGTTAGATGTTTGAGGCTTGTAAACCTCTGTTCCATGAAATTGGGAACTGCCGCTGATTTGTGTCGCAGTTTCTTTAGAGACAATTTGTCAAACACTTCATGAATTCAATTTGGGATGCATTTAATCTTTGTTTCATTGAGGTAAATTGGCAAAATGTTACATGCATACATTTCCTGTGTTCAATCATCAACTTTTTAGCTCTCCATCACTTCTAGCAACTCACACAAACGCATAACACTCACAAACTTGAAAAAAATAAAAATCTTGCCAAGCAAATAGCAGAAACTTGTTCAACCCACAAAAATCGCATTGATAATCATAAAGAATTACACAACTCTCTTCAAAATACATCATAACAAGGGAAAAAATGAAAATGCATCATTATGAGAACTCCATGGCAATTACAATTGGAGAAGAGGATGGGCTGACGTTGGGGTAACAACTGAGAAGAGAAATGGGAAAGAAAGAGGACGCGGATTAGATGGGGTCTAAAAAGTAGAATTGAGTTGAGAAATTTTTAATTTTAAGGTTGTACTCCGGAAACAATTAGCTAACAAGGGTAGTTTAGTCAGTTAATTTTTTTTTAACACAACTAAAAGGAACATACCTAGTATATTCCGTAATAGAATAAGTGGGGCAGTTTTTACCAATGTGGATGATTTGAGGGGTAGTTTTGCAAAGACTAAGATTTGGAGGTAGTTTTGCAAATATTGATGATTTAAGGGGTAAATATACCCTTTTCCTTTATGGATTGACTTGTTGCATGAGATTTTGCTATTTATATTCATGTCTAACTGCTGGGTTTGGCATGTAATAAGATCTTACTATAATTTACTTGAAGTGCACAATTTTTCAGTAGGGTCTCTATGGGCCATTTCACCACCTTCACAATTTAGTAACATTATTAGGCTCTTGTAACTCAAGATTTGGACATGTACATTGACTCTGCCTCTAAATCGCAAGGCTAAAAAAAATTAGATTAAAAACGCAAAAAGTATTGAATTCAAGGTTCATTAGAGGGTTAAGACTCTGATGATTTGTATCAAATGTTTGAAACTGTGCCTCACAGTCCTATGCAGTGAAACGACACTACTGTCTTAAACTCCTAGGATGAAGACATCATTCTGCAAAGTAGTATTAAAGCATTTAATATATGTTAAATATATGATTTCTGCATTGCACACTAATTATTAATGAATCATATATAGCTAATATCATTGTTATCGAGGCGCGCCTCGGGCGCTCCCTGGGCGCGGGGTGCTGCGGGTTGGGACAATTGCGCCCCGCACCAGAGGCGGGGCGCTGCACGCGCACGAGGCGTGCGCCTCGAGTGCGCCTCGTGTACGCCTCGGGTGCACTCCGCGTGCGCTTCGTGTGCGCTTGACACCTGTGTCATATAGACTCTTTCTTCTGTTTTTTTAAATAATTTACATATTACATATTTACATCATGTAATAGACTTTTTCTTGCTAGTTGCTAATCCATTCTCCATCTTTTCATGTTTAACTTATAAAAAGAAAACATTAATTAGTAATTTAGTATACTTGTTTGCTAATTGTAACTTCTCTAATTAGCATGCTAAGAAGAAAATTATGAACATGTAAATATATAATTGGTACCTCCATTCTTCATCTTTTCATGCTACTAGCAAATAGCAATTAAGAATGCTAACTAGAAAATTATGAACAGTCATGTTGTTTTAATCACTTAATTGTTACTTAAAAATACATATATCATATTTTAAATAAAAATACATATTTCTTATTTGTTACTTGGTTGTTTTGTTTCATAGACTTTTGCTTATGTTGGAAATTATCTTGCATTATGATTTGTGAAAATTTATGAACTTCTCTATGTTATGCATGCTAATTAAGACTCTTTCGTGATTTAGTAGGTGAAATTATATTTCTTGGACTTTTTATGTGACAATTTATAAACATGTTGCTTATATGCTTCTTTGTCTTATGTTGGAAAATATTAGTTTAAGTTGTGTGCCTCAATTCAGTGATGCGCGTGCATCGTTGTGCGCCTTGCGCATGGTGCGCGTAAGGGGCGCATTGCGCTTTGCGCCTCGATAGCAATGGTTAATTATCAATCTGTGTGCGTGGACCTGCATGTGTGTGCATGTTTGCAGTTTTTTTAAGGTGAAAATAATTAAAATATGCCGATTTGACCTTCTGAGAGGAAGTTTTGTGCCTTGGTTTTTTATTACATCTGAAAGTTTGTTTTAAGAGCAATGTTGACAAACATAGTTGTGAGTAGTAAAAGTGGTATATGACAATTGATAAGGGATTAATGCTGGTACTTACTGTAGAAAATTTAACCTGGTATCTTTATAGTTAGTGTCACATGACAATTCAACCTATTAATTATGTTCTAATGTGTATCTAAAACCAGTGGTATAGTAAATAGCATATTCCATATCCAGGTTGATTAATGGGCTCTGTATTTTGTTTAGAGTTGTAAGATGTTTCTTAAAGAATTTAGTCATGTTAATGTTTTTGGGTCTGCTGTCTTGGCAGTCTTAGCCATGTATCATATCCTTCTAGTGCACCTAAAAGAATTAATCAAGTCTTTCTGGACTTTGGCCTAGCTAGGAGGTGTGTGTCAACTGGAATCACTGGCAAGTGCCAAGAAAGAATGACCTTCTCAGAGACATAAGGTTTTAAATGTTGGATGTTGGGTTCATGTCGGACGGCTGAAATCCATGTCGGATAGCGGAAATCGGGGATATATCGGGGGACATAGACTAAATATCGGATTGCTATATCGGGTGGTGCGCATATGTATAATATCATGTCCTAAATGTAATCTAAGCATTTCTAAATTCAATATAAGCATACTTTATAAATTCTAGAGGCGACGCCGGCGATAAGTGGATTCTGACGTCACAGGGAGGCAGTGTCGGCGACGGGACGTCACAGGGAGGCAGTGTCAGAGCTCTTCTTCTTCTTCGTCTGCTCGGGGCCCTTCGGATGAGCCACCGACCACCCTCTTCCCTTTATCCCGACGACAGAATACCCTGCAGCCTTCGGGTTCGGTTGGGGTTCGGATTTCGGGGCGCAACGGGAGATGGACGACGGAGGGTCAAGATGGAGGTTGGGGAAGAGCATCGTCGTTCATGAAAGGAGTGATGAGTTCTCATGTCCGCCATAACCCTAATTTTTCTCTTTTCTTTCTATCGGGTTCATAAGAAACCTTTAAACATGAGAACGGGTCAAACGGATTTGGGTTTTTATCACTAAACCCAAACTTGATAACTAAAAATAGATCTAAAAAACGGGCCATATCGGCTGATTTTCAAAGTTGAAAAATTGGCCGATATGCCCGATATGGCCTTGAAATTTCCGATTTGGCTCTGAAAACCGACATACGAGTTGAAAACGCCTATGTCGTGTCGCTCAAGCCCTCAAACCGACATGTCGGACATGTCAGCCGACATTTAAAACCTTACGGGACGTGCCTTCTTTTTCTCCTCTTTTCTTTCATTTCAATGAAAACTTCTTGTATGAGCTGCCTGTACATTGGACTTTGAATTTTATTATTACTAGAACAGTGTTTTGGTTAAACCAGATACTTTAGAAGAAAATATCTATTATAAATGTGTTCCAGCATGAATAAATTTATTAAGTCTGTCTGTAAGCTCAAATTTTTGGGTAAGTGGTTACTGAGCATGATGATAATTAGCAAATAGCATGTTAATTTTTTTGATAAAGGCTTCTAACATGACATAATTAGTCAAGAGCTTGTTGAGTTCTTGATAATCAGCCAACGGTTAGAGTCAGTCTTGAGTGTACCATTTGTAACCCAGGACTTCTGTCAGTGTAGTAGTTTGTTGTTTTAACCATGTCATCTTGTGAGATCTGACCTGGATCACTGCAGTAGGTTAACAAAGGTAAGAAGTTTTGATATTTTGTGGAAACCTGAAATGCTTTGGTGAAAAAGACATAAAAGAATAAGCAGTCTTGAAGAAATAGTTGAGTCTGTTCTGTTATTAAAATCAACACCGGATGCCTCAAACTCTTATGAAAATTTAAGGATTATGCACTTCTGTGGCATGGTAGCTTCCTGAAATCTGTAGGTGATGGCGACTTATAAAGTGGTCCTTGTTGAGGCAATAAAGAAGTCATCATTGGTTTGCACAAAGGTCAACTTGTTGCAGAAGTTATAGTGTTAATATCAGTTTTAGTTTCTACATGCGCTCGAGAGTATATTAATATTGTCCATAATGTTTGAGATACACTCCTTTCTTTCATTTTTTGAAGCATATTAACAAAATGCTGTAAACCTTTCCATATTCTTTGCATTTTTTTGTTCAATTAGTTTGCAGAACTCCTCAAACATCTCAAATTGTTTCCAATTTATTTCAGGTACCGCGTTGACTAGTCAATTAAAAAGTAAACAAGAGGAGTTCGAGGAAAAATATCTGACATGTTTTAATATAAAGGATAAGGTGAGCTTTATTACAGTTCTTTATAATGAGATTTAACTTATTTGGTGTTACTAAATTCATTTTATCTATAATATGTCTATGGACTATCATCTATATCTAATTCTGCACACCTGCAACTTAGCCCTCAGGTTTCTCACAGAATGCTGTAAAGAGCATTCCTAGTCATGTTAGGTTCAATGTACTGAGAGCATATATATAAATGCAGAAAGACTAGTTCCATATTATGAAAAGGGCATACATATAATCTATTTAAATTTGAGTTGAAAGGTAAGAGTTCTTGACTCCTTCCATTGCAGGTCAGTGACTTGGCAGGGTCAGTAGAGTTTTAGGCATGAAGTGCATTCACGAATTGCTATATCAAAGCTGAATGGTCGTATGTAGGTTATGTTCTATGAAGGTGCCTTTATATAACGGTTTCCATAACTTCAAGAGCTAATGATAGCTTAATTTTAAAGGGAGATTTTTTACTAGTGGTAGTCTACTAGTATGTCATGAACATAACGTCAATAATCCCAAATGATCTATGTGATAGAAAGAGTGCCTACTATCTCATAGTTTATTCAACTCAAGAATTAAACTGCAATAGGATTTATGCAGGAAGAACAGCAGAAAATCTCTGCAGCGGTTGTTCTCGAGCAATACTATTAGGAATAATCCCAAATAATCTGTATCATGGAAAGAATGCCTACTTTATCATAGTTTATTCAACTCAAGCATTAAGCCGCAATAGGATTATGCTGGATGAACATCAGAATCCTCTGGAGCAGTTGTGCTCAAGCAATAATATTGGGAAGCCTCATTTTGGGCATCGTATCTATTATTACGGATCATTGCTTCAAAGAAAGGTCTGAAATGGGCCCAAATTAGATACATAGTCTTGAGAGAAGATGGCAGATGACTAACTGACTGTGAATCATTCACTAGTTTGGTACATAACATTTTCAAACTCAAATCTATCAGATCAAATTCTAGTTCAAACTTTGTTTGATTCTTAGTAATAGGTGATGCGGGACTATGGTCATGGTGCATTATGTCACTAGTTTGGTCACATGGCATGTTAAATTTAGTCTATCATGTAGGATTCTAGCCATAGTGTCCTTTATTTTATACCAAGTTAAAAGAGTTAAATAATTACATAGGGGACTCTAGGAGTTCTTCATTTTCAGTTTATTTTGTTACTGGTTTTTTCTTGGCTTATGTCCTTCGAATAATTTCATAATCTACTTGGGAAAAAGTCGGGGTCTTAAAAATTAATGATTTGAAAGATTGTAAGTATGCACTTCAATTAAAATTGCTTTTATTCCCTGTTAACAGAAAATTGTTTCGTTCCTACAGAGTTCTGGTCTCAGATTCTGAGTTCACCTTGTCTATCAAACTTTTACTTTGCATCAGATGTTGAGAACATAAATAGGGCTCATTGCAGGCCCAGTCAAATAATTCGTAAAGATAGATCCGCTATCCCTGCTAGGGTAATGAGATTATTTGTCTTCCAAAAGTTGAAGGTCAAGAGATGGAATCAGTGGTTAATGGTCTCCGTTGCTTAAAGATGGTAGTGCATTTAAAAATCTCTTACCATAATTCATGTTCAAGCTTCTAAAATTAGGTGCAGACTTTTGGTGCTTGGCTAGACATGCATTCGGTTTGGATACGACACTAACCATATCCATATCCCTTTTCTAAAAAGAGATCCGGTTATTCTTTGGTAAGAAAAAATCATAACCATATGCACATTAAATGGAAAGAGAGATGGTTTGGATATTAGAGAAGCGAACACGTATACAAATCGGATATTTGGGAAATGGACATGACTCGGATATAAATTAGACATGACAAAAATATCATGTTAATTGGAGAGTAAAAGTTATTAGTTAAAAAATAGTTGTTTCGGATAGTAAAACCTCACGAAATTTCAGCACACTAACCTAAGAAAACCTCAGAGAACCAACAATTGCATGCAATTGATCACAAAAAAGAGAAGAAGAGAATTGAAACACAAAATGCTGCAAAATTTCTTCTAGACCTCTCATTTTCATTATATTCATTGAAAAAAAAAGAATTATAGTGTAACATAAATTTGAGTATAAATAAGTCTAAAATGTACAATTGATTACGTCAATAAAAGCACGATCCAATATACCAAACACATATGACCACATCCCAAAGGGCATGCGGTTGTTATAAAAAACTTGGTAACATTCATATCTATAACCGTACTCGTATTGGAATTCATATCTGAATCCATATCCGAATCTTTATCTGAATTCATATCCAAGTACATATCCAAATCTGTATATGTAATTGGATATCAGGCCGTATCCGATTTTTGAACCGATATATGTATTTGACCAAAAATCCGAAACTATATCCGAAACCATATTAATATGCGACCGGTTTCAAATATTGGGTACCATATATGCATCCATTTCGGATCAGGTTGCGGGTCGGATCGAATATCTCCGGACTGTTTTGCACCTTATGCCTACCTCATTGCTTATAGTTAAACTTTTGTTGTCTGACCATTTAGCTTTGGTGTCTGGCCATTTATTGTTTTATTAAATTAATTTACACGTGAATATCATCTATGGATATGGAAAAATTAAACTTCTATCCTAGGTTACTAGAGATGTGTATTGTATATTTGTTTATTGTCAACATACTTCTATTATATCACTACCAAGAACCATGAGGTCTACATTAGATTTTGTAGAATGCTCGTCTGTTCTTATTATGAGTTGTTAGACGAATCAATTATTACCCAGGATTTTTTAATCCCTCTATTTTAACAAATGTTATTAGTTTTTATTTTTATTTTTGGGATCATTAGGCTTTTTTAATTGGGTTACAATTCAATCATCTCACATATGCATGCTGAATTTTGATATCGGTTCAGGTTGATTCAGAAGCTATGGCTGCTGGTAAGGCAGCTCTTGGGAATCTGCTGGGTGGCATTGGCTACTTCTACGGCCAGTCAAAAATTTCCCTTCCTAAAGGTTTCAAAGTAAGTTGAAAATTCCGTTGGATTTATTTATTTATTTTCCCTCTTGCATTTATTAAAGCATACCAACTTGATTTTGTATTGCTTCCCATATGAACCATCATTGAATACCATCATTGAATAGTTTGTTTTTGATTTTTTAATCAGTTTTGCTCCTTGAAAATCCTGACCATATTTCTGAATTGATATCCGACATTTTACAGTGATGTTTTGTGATACTATGATTTGTCAAGCTCTCAATAGCCTCAGCTATAAAATATTTTGCTAGCTTGATTTTCTATTTGTTGCAATGTTGGATCCACCTTGATCAAAGTGGGGGGGGGGGGGGCCCACGTGACCCCACTTTGGTCAAGGAGGACAAAGAGCCACTTAGCATTCGGGGTTCAAACCCCCTTCAACTTTTAATTTTTGTCAAAAAATCCCTAAAAGTGCTACTAGTGACATATTTTATAGCGTTACTAATGATGCGATTATGTACTTTTCTTACAAATATGAAAACTTGTCAGGACAATTGTAAAATTTTGATTATATAGTGACACCACTTTCTAGAAATCATGGATCCGTCACTGATTTGTTGTATATAATGTCCCAAGGTTTTCTTCTTGTATGGAAGATTCACGTGGAAGATTCTGCAGTCTCTTAAATTCAATTTTGAGGATTTCTCTTGATCACTTTGAGGAATGTAATTCCTTTCTGTTGCTTTCTTTGTGCCCCATCAATGATGCTATTATCTATAAAGACAATATACTTTCTTTTTCTGACCGCCATTTTCTGACAGCCGTTTCATGTGGGGGAATTTGTGGTGTTCTTTGATTTCATGAGTTTAAATCACATGGCTGAAAATGGCACCACCATGATGCATCTGGTTCATGGTTTCTTGGAATTTAACATGTAGAGGTTTAATGTCCATTTAACAGCTGACTGTCAAATTGTTCTCAAATGTTTTGGGAAGATTTCTGTGCTTTGGATCATGCTACATACTTGACCACTCTATTTGATAGAAAAAGGCTTGGATGATGATTTTAAGTTCTTAATTCGTATGCGACCTTTTTTGGTGGAGCTTTATGGTAGGGGGCTTCCTTATCTTTTTTTCACTGAAGCTCTACTTCTGACCATTTATATCTTATTGTAAGACTGACTTACCTTATGATGAATGCATTGCAGCGGCTAGCAGAATTCATTATGGTGCGATTTATGTAACTCCTCGCTTAATTCTCCTTGCCATACATATTACTGCTGAATACTTAGATGACATGAACACTTTGAGACATATCAGTTATGAGAATCGTGTAAAACATGTTTTTAAATGTAAACGATATCCTATAGGGCGATGTCCAGCTATTTATAAGGTGCGATACGAGCAATTACTGATCTCACACTTTAGTTGGTGCAAGTACAATTTATAAAAAGGCTTCACGGTAAAACAAATAAATTTTCATTTACATCTGAAATTAATACAAGTGTTGTACACCTGACCACTAAAAGTGTAACTTGTTAAAGTGAGCATTGTGCATCTGGCTATGTTGCTTGTCTCCCTTGTTATCTTAGTAGCATATATTTGCTTATTCTTTATTTATACTTCATATGGATATGATTTACACCATTTTATTCCATACCTTGCAGCAAAAAGATGGCAAGGATTTCCTTTTGTATTGGCCAGCTGCACTTTTCACTGCCGTCCCAAGTCGATCTTTCTTTCCAAGAGGGTTTCTATGGGATGAGGGCTTTCACCAGCTGATTATTTGGTTAGTTATTTGCTGTTGTTATTTATATGTTCATATGTTCTGAAAGTCAACTTAGAAAAGCTTTGGCAAAAACTCTGTTCCCATTCCAGTACTATTTTATCGATTTCTTCCGTAAATCTTATGTGGTAAATGTTTAGGCGTTGGGATGTGAAGATATGTATGGATATAGTTGGCCACTGGTTGGATCTGATTAACATAGATGGATGGATTCCTCGGGAACAAATACTAGGAGCTGAAGCTCTCAGGTAATTTACTCCTTATGCTGAAGGCGGCACTGTACTGTTTTTAGATAGTGAAGAATGCGTAACCTAAAGAATTTCATTATGTTTCATTATTTTACAGTAAAGTTCCTGAGGAATATGTTCTACAACATCCCTCTAATGGGAATCCCCCGACTTTATTTCTTCTTTTACGTGGTAAAGTACTTGCATCTACCTCCTTTTTTCATTTAACAGCAGTACAATGAATAATGCATAAACTAACCGCCTGCATTAGTCTGCTGTCTAATATCCTAGATTCCTAGACATGATTCAAAACCTTCGCGCTTCAAATTTTAATGAGAAACTCAATTTTTATATAATTTTTTGCTACCAAATGTTTAGCTGTCTTCTCTCATATTTTTCCTTGTTCTCTCTGCATTTTTTGTGCTGCTTAACCACCAATACATTAAAACTCTCGTAGCCATTTTCCTTAGTTTCTGGACTTCTTATTTTCAAGACCTTGCATAATCTCCTTATGCACATGAGCAACATTTGAAATTTGAGATCTTTATTAGTTAATATTACTTATTTTCTAGATGCCTTATTATTTTTCCCGCACTGATATGCTAATATATAGGAGCAAGCTTGCATGGGCTCTCTCCTGTCTCCATGTAGCTTATATTTAATCCAAAACTTAGCTAAACTTAATCATAATGTGTCATTGACGACCAGTGTGACATTATAATGTATTATGAAGGAATTGGAAATGTAATGGCCTCCCCCTTTCTTGAATCGTGTATTTTCAGGCACTTTTCTCTATTTCTTTAATTATCATCCAAGAGTTAAAATTAGAGTGCTCATGTTGGGATTTTGAATTGAACTGTCACTTTTGCTTAGAACATCTTAAGCCCATAGCTGTTTCTTTTTCTGATTTTATTACAACAATAATATAGAGCTCCACAATACTTTTGGATAATTGAATAACATTGCATTCTTTTCTCTGCCAGTCCCAAGCTAGGATAGAAGACTGTAGCCTAAGTTAGCCAACAACAAACATAAAATATTATGAGTTCTATGGAAAGAAATCCTAAATGAAATGTTTTTTTGGTTGATGGCGTCTTTATGAAAAGAAGTCCCAAGGAGAATGTGGTTTCCACTTTGATGATAAAAGTCATGTGAAAGTTTCTTCAAACAATTTCTCTTCCTTGATTCCTTAATTTACTTTTGTTATTACCTGTTGTTTCTTATTGTTCTGTGCAGTAATCAGATAATCCAGCATGCTTGTTTGTTGGATCTTTAAAATTACCTGTTGTTTCTTATTGTTCTGTGCAGTAATCAGAGAATCCAGCATGCTTGTTTGTTGGATCTTTAAAATTTAGATTTGGGCTGTATCTAAGAAACCTTGCATTAGCCTCCTACTTTTCCACTCTTCACTAATTTGATTATATCCTGCAAACCATTAAATCTCCACTATGTTACATCATTTTAGCATTTATATTTTACATATTCTGGTTTTGCATGCTTTACTTGTATATCAGGTCAGTTCCATCCATTATATATCATACCTTTTAATTTGATCAAATTTACATGCATTATGACCAACGCTTTGGCATCTCTAATAAGCTAAAAAGATGCATACACACACGTGCGCGCGCGCACACAGATACACACGCGCGCGCCAGCACACACAGATACACACACACACATATACATATACATATATATATATATATATATA
>BQKN01063807.1:302979-325172 GCA_022839385.1 Asparagus kiusianus | reverse complement strand
TAAACAATCTTTTGTCATTTTTACTCCACTTGGATTTCTCCATAGTGGGTAAAATATAAGCATTATCAATAATTCCCCATAAATTAATATTTTTCGATTGCACAAATAGTTTAAATCTAGAAGCCCATTGTGCATAGGGAAAATTAATGAATTTAAGAGCAACATTTAATTCAGAGCCTAACAAAGGTTCACAATTCATGTCCATGATAATTATATATATGTGCAAGCAAGACAAATTAAATCTAAACAAGATTAGCACAAAAAGATAACTTCGATCTTTAACTCAAGGTCATTAGACCTTAAATCAAAGAGTACCAAGCTCTGATACCAATTGTTAGACCCTAGAGAGGGGGTGATTAGGGTCTTAAGCTAATCTAATCTGATTTTATGTTAATTAAAACTAATACAAATATATTCTTGCAAGATAGATATATAAAAGTTATAAGTAAGAATAAGCAATATGAATAAAGAGATATATCCTAGCAAAGAGGTAATACATGCAAGGATATATAAACTAACACAAGGGTGAAATAAACATAAATAAGATAAGAGTGATAGTGTAAATAAACAATGCAAACACACAATATGATCACGGAGTTCAGACCTTCCTTTCTACTTCTCCGCTTCCCACTCCCGAGGAGAAATCAACTATCACAACCGGGTTTTCTACACTCACCCGAATAACATTTACATCTCACAGTATCGATTTTCAACGGTCACCGATCAACGTCTACACTCTACACCTCACAATACGTTTTCTAGCAATCGAAAACTCTACAACACTCTCAAATAACAACAAATGATTTGTTCTCTAATACAAGGCGAGAACTGAATGAAAGCACACACTCAATTGTTACAACTCTCACCAACCCAAATATACTATGTATGAAAATACAATAAGCTCAAGTGGGTGTGTGTAAACAATGAGTGAAATAAGATCTAACTCAATTAGCAAACTAGCAATAATAAGAATATAAAAATCAATAATTAAATTGTTAGATAAAAGAGTTAGAAAAACTTCTCTATTAACACAAAGGAGAGGATGAAGAAGATTGAGGATGAATCCCTCAATTGACAACACAAGCTTCCTCCTTTGTAAACAAAAACACTAAACTTCAAATAAACTAAACAAACTTTTAATCTCTTTTAAAACCTGTTTGAAACTCGCTCTTGGTGATAGAAAATAGTTATGGTAAAGGGGTATATATAGGATAGAAGAAAACAACTCAAAAAATCCTAAAAACCCACTAAAAAAACAAAGAAACAGATGTTACCGTTACTGTGCAACGGTCGACTGCTACAATAACGGTGGTCGACCGTACTATACCGAGGTCGACCCCACTGTTCATGGACAGTTTCTGATTTTGACAGTTTCTAAAAATTTGCATATCTAACTTTATAAAATTAATTAAAATAGTAAATCAACTCTAAAAATCATGAAATTTTAAGGCAAGGTTCTAGACATGTAGATAAACATTTTAGAGAAAGAATTTTAGGAATATCACTTACCAGTTGAGAGAAATAAATGTTTAAACACATTTATATAGTTTTTGAAAAAACTGCTGAAAACTCAGTTTTGTAAATTCAATTAAATATAACAAAACAACGCCAAAATTAGTAAAACTTGGGGAAATGTTTATATATATATGAGTATAAACATGTAAATGAAGAAATTTTAAAATCATATTTCCTAATTGTGAAAACTTATCTGTTTTGCAAAAACATGCACGAACATGAGCTTATTAAAAACTTGATTTTGTAAATTCAAATAAACATAACAAATTAATTCCAAAATTAATAAAAATTTGGGAAACATTTATAAACATGAAATTGAACATGTTAGAAAAAGAATTTCTCAAATTAAGTTTCCTATTTATGAAAACTCATGTATTTTGCAAGTGTGTCCATAACATAAAAATATGATATACGTGAAATTTGATGTTTTGACATAAACAATATTTTGAAACCCTATGAAATAATTTTATAGACATAATAAAATATGTATATAATGATTGTTAAATCCATAAACTAAAACTTGTGTATATATATAACTATATATATAAAAACCAAATATGTGTGTGTATATATGATTGAGCTTAAAGTACTAACACACATAATGTAAAACCTAAACTAAATATACCCAAGCTTGATTGATCTTCGATGTAGCTCAACTTGGTTAATAAGGATGAAGCTAGAACTTGGATTTTTAATTTGAATTGCATAGTCTTTGTTGGCCTCTTTGTTTTGATGATGTTTAACAAACAATTTACTACTAATATTGTTTGTCTAGTATTTGTGTATTTCTATTTATTGTAGACAAACAACGTGTTGGAGGTTGGATGGAATAGCGCTTTAATGATCATAACCAATAGAGGTTGGCGGAATAGTGGGTGAAGCTTATGCAATTCAAAGTTAAAGATCAAGTTCAAGCTTCATCCGCAAGATTACCAAGTCAAGCATATTGAAGACCAATCAAGCTTGGGTAATTTAGTTTAGGAGTTTATATAATGTGTGTTAGTACTTTAAGCTCAATCATGTACACACATACACGTTTTGGTTTTGTATATATGTAGTTATATATATACATATATGTTTTGATTTGATAGTTTTCAAGTTTTACTATAAAATAATTGAATATAATTAGAAAACATATTTTTGTTTCATACTTATATGCATATATATGATTTCATCAATATCAATTTTAGTTAGTTCAATGAAATCATGTTTTAGTGCATTATATTTGTATTTTGATAAAATACTACATTCATTGGTTATAGACTTCATAACAATAGTTTACATCTTTCTTCAAGTCTATAAAATCATTTTGTAAAGTTTCAAAAGTTGGTTTAGGTCAAAACATCAAACTCATGTGTTTACATTTTCATGTTTTAGACTATTTTGTAAAATGATGATATTTTTTATTTGGGAAGTCCTTTTTGGAAACCAGTCATTGTAACATGTTTATTATCATGTCTACAATAATTCCCCAAAGTTTTATATTTTTTGGAATTTATTTATTATTTTTAAATAGTGTTTTAAAATTAGCAAATAAGTTTTTAGAATGTATCAATTCTCGGTCGACCGCACCTGTGTTCATTCATCAGTGGGCAGCAGAGAGTTTGTCGATCGACCGTCGCGGTCGACTGAGAGCTCGAGACTTCCCACAATCGACCGCACCGGTAGACCGAAGAAGTCTCTGATCGTTTTCTCAGATTGGGATCTGGATCGCGGTCGATCGCGAATTTTTTCGGTCGACCGCCGCTCAGTCAGATTCTTTCCAACAGCTATTTTTGTTACCGTTGGCTGGGGCTTTTTTGTCATCTGTTTGGGGTTTTTTTGTCATCTGTTTGGGGTTTTGTTTGCTGTTGTTTTCTCTTCCTATATAAACCCCCAAACCCCCTTCTATCTCTGTAACCCTGGGAGTGTTTTAAACAAGTTTAAGAAAGTTTTTAACAAGGGTTTATGGTTGGTTTGAGTTTGGTTTAAAGCTGTTTTGGTTTTCATAAGTGGAGGAGATCATCTTCTTGTTTGGGCTTCAATCTCCATCTTGTTATTCAGAGAAGAATCTCTAAACTCATTTCTAGCTATTTATTATTTTGTTTATAATTTCTATACGCTAGATTTTAATTGAGTTTAGTTTGATTTTGATTTTACTTATTGTTACACACACTCACTTGAGCTTATTTGTATTTACATACATAGTATATTAGGGTTGTGTGAGCTTGTAACATTGAGTTGTGCTTAATTGAGTTCTCATCCATTGTAGAGAACAAATTTATATTTGTTACATTGTGAGTGGTGTAAGGTTTTCGGTGAGCTAGAAAACCGAGTGTGTTGTAAAGTTTTCGGTGAACTAGAAAACCGAGTGTGAGGAGTGAACGTTGTTCGGTGAGCGTTGAAAACCGACACTGTGAGGTGTAAACGTTGTTCGGATGAGCGTAGAAAACCCGGTTGTGATAGTGGATTTCTCCCCGGGAGTGGGGAGTGGAGACGTAGGACGGAAGGTCCGAACTCCGTGATCATATTACTTGTTTGAGTTTGTCTTTGGCGTATTTGTTTTTGCATTTATCTTATATCGCCAATTGTGCATTGCTCATTTATTTTTATGATCCACTATCTAGTTCATATTGTTTACCCCTTGTGTTAGTTTTATATCCTTGCATATATCATATTGTATATCTCCTTGGTAGGATATATCATCTTGTCCTAGTTTATAAATCCTTGCATATATTTTTATCATATAGGATATATCTCTTTGATGTTCATATTGCTTATCCTAGCTTACATATCTTGTTATATTTCATACATGCTAGGATAACTTATTAATTAATTTTAATTAGCATATGATCGGATTAGATTAGCATAAAACCCTAATCACCCCTCCCCCCCTTCTTGGGTCTAACAATTGGTATCAGAGCTTGGTGCTCTTTGATTTAAGGTCTAATCACCTTGAGTTAAAGATCCAAGTTATCTTTTTGTGCTAATCTTGTTTTGATTGCATTTGCATATTTCTTGCATATTTTTATAAATTATGAATATGAATGATACATCTTGTTTAGGCTATGATTCTAGTATTGCTCCTAAATTCAATGTTTTTCCTTATGCTCAATGATGCTTTAGATTCAAAATATTTGTTCAATCTAAAAATATCAATTTATGGGAAATTATTGATTGTGCTTATATTGTGCCCACGTTGGAGAAATCCAAGTGGAGCAAACATGATAAAAAGATGTTTATTATGAATAAGCTTATGTTAGAATTTTTATTAAATGCATTTGATTCATTTATATCTAACAAGCTTGATTCTTTTGATAGCGCTTATACATTATGGAAATTCATAGAAGCGTATCAAGGAGACTTGGAGGTGATCCGACAAGCTTTGGAGGATCCCGCTTCAAGTTCTAAAGGAGCTTCATGCACACGAGCACTAGGCGATAGCCCTAGTGAGGTTTGCGAGTTCGAACCCGATAATGATTTATCTAGTGATGAACTTGCTTGTGCTAGTAATAAATTATTGCATGCCTACAAGAAATTGCAAAATGATTTCATTGATTTACAAAGCAAGCATGTAATTTTAAAATCCGATCATGAGTCTTTAACTTCTAAGTTTGATACTATTTCAAATGAAAATATGATCCTAAAAAAACAATGAAAAATTAAAATTGGATCATGATTCTTTGCTTTCAAACTTTGCCAAGTTAACTCATGAAAAAGATAATACCATGTTAGAAGTAGAGAACATACAAAACGATACTGCTTCCTTTATAAATGACTATTTATGTTCTACTTCTAAAAGTGCATATGTGCCTAAAAATGAAGACTTGAATCTTATGAATAAATGCATTTCATCTTTAGATTCTACTTTGAAAACATATATTAATAATCATAAGAGGCTTATGGATATGTGTGCCAAGTCTAAGTCATCATCCACTCATTATGCACACATATATAGCGAAGTTTACTAATGCTCTAATTGCGGCCGAAAAGGTCATTTATCAAAATTTTGCTATGATGCACACAAACATAAGAAAGCTAATGCTCCTTGTGCATCTCATATAGTTTATTCATCACATACACATGCACATACTCATCATGTTCATCATAAGCATGCTCATGTGTTTAAATGTGATATTTGTGGTCGTTTTGGTCATTTGGCCAAATATTGTTTTGATTTGAAAAATAAATCTCATTTGCCAAATGTTTCTAGTAGACCACATGTTTATAAATGTTATGTTTGTGGTAGGTTTGGACATCTTACTAAATTTTGTTTTGATATACAAAAAGCTTCTAAGTTGCAATATGTTCCAAATAGACCATTGTTTAAGAATGTTTCTCATTTGCAAAATAATTTTAAAAGAAAATCTTTATTTGTAAATGATTCCCGTGCATGAGCTAATGGTCCACAAAAACAAATGGATCTCTTTCATTGCACAAATTACAATCGGAAGAGTCATTTGAGCTATTATTGCTTTGACCGTGTTAGTGCACTATGTGCGCCTATGAGGGTTCATAACTCTAGGGCTTTGAGCTTAAATGATAGGGGTCATGTCCCTAAATCTTTTGGTACCAAGAGTTCTTGGGTACCAAAACAAATTTGATTCTTAAACTAAGAATTTTAATGTTTTTATCTCTCTTTTTCTTGGTTTTGAAAATTATGCTTTGAAACTTTTTATGAAAACAAATTTTCTTTGATCAAATTCTTTGGTTTTCATGATTATTAATTTTTTTTTGATTTTGATGAGAGGACTATGTTTATATAATAATCCGGATTTATTGGGTGTTTATTCCCAAATATTGTTTACCGGGTGCTAAAAATATTTATATGGGTTAATACTAGTTCAAGAGCTAGATATGGTTGTCTCTCTTGATTTTTTTAAATCAATGATGGTTTGGTTTTATGTGATTATGGTTGATTTATGATTTCATTGGTTGATTTGTTTTCATTTGAAAACCTTTTACATGATTTTCATGTTCCTTTTCTTTTGATTTCATAAATCTATTTCTGATCTTTATGTTTATGTTTTGAGACACATTAATTCAATGATACATTCATATGTGTTCTCATTCACTTGTAGTATGTGAGTGATATTTAGCATATTCATTTATGCTTGCTCACATATTTGCCATGATCTTCTATTGCCTATATTCTATATGGCATTTTGATAGGGGGAGCAATCCCTATACTTGTTTGATACTCACCTATGCTTATTGATAGGGGGAGCTTTCGCCCTCTTCATCCTTTTGTCCCCTTTTTGATGTTGTCAAAGGGGGAGAAATATTATGAGTATATATTTCCTTGTCTATATGCATGTGAATTATAATTTATATATTCATTTCCCTTCATGCATATATCCTTTTTGTAAATTATTTGTCATCATCAAAAAGGCGGAGATTGTTGGCCTCTTTGTTTTGATGATGTTTAAAAAACAATTTACTACTAATGTTGTTTGTCTAGTGTTTGTGCATTTTTATTTATTGTAGACAAACAACGTGTTGGAGGTTGGATGGAATAGCGCTTCAACGGTCATATCCAATGGAGGTTGGCGGAATAGTGGGTGAAGCTTATGCAATTCAAAGTTAAAGATCAAGTTCAAGCTTCATCCGCAAGATTACCAAGTCAAGCATATTGAAGACCAATCAAGCTTGGGTAATTTAGTTTAGGAGTTTATATTATGTGTGTTAGTACTTTAAGCTCAATCATATACACACATACACATTTTGGTTTGTATATATGTAGTTATATATATACATATATGTTTTGGTTTGATAGTTTTCAAGTTTTACTATGAAACAATTGAATATAATTAGAAAACATATTTTTGTTTCATACTTATATGCATATATATGATTTCATCAATATCAATTTTAGCTAGTTCAATGAAATCATGTTTTAGTGCATTATATGTGTATTTTGATAAAACACTATATTCATTGGTTATAGACTTCATAACAATAGTTTACATCTTTCTTCAAGTCTATAAAATCATTTTGTAAAGTTTTAAAAGTTGGTTTAGGTCAAAACATCAAACTTGTGTGTTTACATTTTCATGTTTTGGACTATTTTGTAAAATGATGTATTATCATGTCTACAATCATTCCCTAAAGTTTACATTTTTTGGAATTTATTTGATATTTTTAAACAGTGTTTTAAAATCAGCAAATAAGTTTTTAGAATGTATCAGTTCTCGGTCGACCGCACCGGTCGACCGCACTTGTGTTCATTCGTCAGTGGCAGCAGAGAGTTTGTCGGTCGACCGTCACGGTCGACCGAGAGCTCGAGACTTCCCACGGTCGACCACACCGGTCGACCGAAGAAGTCTCTGCTCGTTTTCTCAGATTGGGATCTGGATCGCGGTCGACCGTGAATTTTTTCGGTCGACCGCCGTTCAGTCAGATTCTTTCCAACAGCTATTTTTGTTACCGTTGGCTGGGGCTTTTTTGTCATCTGTTTGGGGTTTTTTTTGCTGTTGTTTTCTTTTCCTATATAAACCCCGAAACCCCCTTCTATCTCTATAACCCTGGGAGTGTTTTAAACAAGTTTAAGAAAGTTTTTAACAAGGATTTATGGTTGGTTTGAGTTTGGTTTAAAGCTGTTTTGGTTTTCACAAGTGGAGGAGATTAACTTCTTGTTTGGGCTTCAATATCCATCTCTCCATCTTGTTATTCAAAGAAGAATCTCTAAACTCATTTCTATCTATTCATTATTTTGTTTATAATTTCTATATGCTAGATTTTAATTGAGTTTAGTTTGATTTTTGATTTTACTCATTGTTACACACACTCACTTGAGATTATTGTATTTGCATACATAGTATATTAGGGTTGTGAGAGATTGTAACATTGAGTTGTGCTTAATTGAGTTCTCATCTATTATAGAGAACAAATTTATATTTGTTACATTGTGAGTGGTGTAAGGTTTTCGGTGAGCTAGAAAACCGAGTGTGTTGTGAAGTTTTTGGTGAACTAGAAAACCGAGTGTGAGGAGTGAACGTTGTTCGGTGAACGTTGAAAACCGTCACTGTGAGGTGTAAACGTTGTTCGGGTGAGCGTAGAAAACCCGGTTGTGATAGTGGATTTCTCCCCGGGAGTAGGGAGCGGAGATGTAGGACGGAAGGTCCGAACTCCGTGATCATATTGCTTGTTTGAGTTTGTCTTTGGCGTATTTGTTTTTGCATTTATCTTATATCGCCAATTGTGCATTGCTCATTTATTTTTATGATCCACTATCTAGTTCATATTGTTTACCCCTTGTGTTAGTTTCATATCCTTGCATATATCATATTGTATATCTCCTTGGTAGGATATATCATCTTGTGCTAGTTTATATATCCTTGCATATATTTTTATCATATAGGATATATCTCTTTGTTGTTCATATTGCTTATCCTAGCTTACATATCTTGTTATATTACATACTTGCTAGGATAACTTGTTAATTAATTTTAATTGGCATATAATTGGATTAGATTAGCATAAGACCCTAATCACCCCCCCCCCCTCTAGGGTCTAATAGGCTTCACTCCATAATTCCGTCAACTTTCATTGGATATGATCGTGAATGCGCAATTCCATCCATCCTCCAACATGTTTTTGTCTACAATAAATAAAATTATACAAACACTAGATAAACAACATTAGTGATAAATTATTTGTTAAACATCGTCAAAACAAAGAGGCCAACAATCTTCCCCTTTTTGACGATGACAAACAATTTACAAAAGGGATATATGCATGAAAGGAAATAAATATGCAAAGTATAATATATCATACATATAAACAAAAAGAATATACTCACAATATTTCTCCCCGTTTGACAATATCAAAAAGGGGAAAAACAAAAGAATGATGAGAGCGAAAGCTCCCCCTACAAATAAGCATGGGTGAGTATAACAAAAATATATATATAGGGATTGCTCCCCTTATCAAAATACCTCATGAAAGTATGAAATGAATACAAAGGCATACATATGTTTGCAAGTAAGATGAAAAGCATGCTAAACACAACTCACATACTATAAGATAATGAGAACACATATGGATGTATCATTGAAATAAAGTGACTTAAAATATAAACATATAAATCATGTATAAGAATAGATTTATGAAACCAAAAGAAAAAGAATATGAGAATCATGCAAAAAGTTTTCAAATGAAAACAAATTAATTAATGAAATCATAAATCAAGATTTAAACCCAAAATGATATTTGATCAATAAAGGAAATTTTTTTGTAAAACTTGATCAAACCACATAAAGAATACATTATAAAGCATATTTGAATTTTGAATCATCTATTTGTGCTTATATAATGAATTCAAAAGAATGAATCAAAACAAAATTTTTGACAAAAGAGATGCAAGAGAGGCAACAATATATCAAGCTCTTAAGCTTATTCTAACCCATATAAAGATTATTAGTACCCGGTAAACAAGATTTGGGAATAAACACCCAATAAATCCGGGGGGTTATATAAACACAAATCTCTCATCAAAACAACACCAATAATCACGAAAACAAAAGATTTGACCAATAAAAAGAATTGTTTTCATGCTCAAAAAAATTAAAATATAATTTTCCAAACCAAGAAAAGGAAAAATAAAAACACTAAAATACTTGGTTTAAAAATCAATTTTATTTTGGTACCAAAAAATTCATGATACCAAGAGGTTTAGGGACATGACCCCTATCATTTAAGCTCAAAGCCCTTGGGTTATGAACCCGTTTGGGCACATGTGATGCACTAACATGGTCAAAGCAATAATCACTCAAATAACCATTCCGATTGCAATATGTGCAATGAAAAAGATCCATTTGTTTTTGTCGACCATTAGCTCGTGCATAGGAATCATTTGTAAGTAAAGATTGTTTTTTTAATTTATTTTGCAAATGAGAAACATTCTTAAACAATGGTCTATTTGGAACATATTACAACTTAGAAGCTTTTTGCATATCATAAGAAAATTTTGCAAGATGTCTAAACCTACCACAAACATCACATGTAAAAATATGTGGTCTACTAGAAGTATTTGGCAAATGAGAATTTTTTTTCAAATCAAAACAATATTCGGCCAAATGATCAAAACGACCATAATGATCACACTTGAACACACTAGCATGCTTATGATGAACTTTGTGAGAATAAGCATGTGAATGTGTAAGTGTATAAGATGAAGAAGCTACATGAGATGCACAAGAGTTATTAGAATACTTATGTTTGTGTGCATCATAGCAAAATTTAGTTAGATGGCCTTTACGGTCGCAAATAGAGCACTTGTAAACTTTGCTATATATGTGTGCATAATGAGTAGATGATTTAGACTTAGCACACATATCCATAAGTTTCTTATGATTATTAATGCATGTATTAAGGGTTGAGTCTAAGGATGAAATGTGATTTTTAACAACATTCAACTCATCATTTGGCACATATGCGTTAACATTAGAAGTCGAACATAAATAGTTATTTATAAAAGAAGCAGTATTATTTTTTATGTTCTCTACTTCTAATGTGGCATTATCTTTTTCATGAGGTAAGCTAGTTATAGATATGGTTAATTTTTCATTTTTTAAAATTAACATGTCATTGTTTTCTTTAAGCATGGTATTTTCTTTTGCAATGACATCCAATTTTAACACTAGCTCCTCATGATCGGATTCTAAATTATCATGCTTGCTTTTTATATTAATAAAATCATTTTGTAATTTCTTATAGGCATGTAATAATCTCTTAGATGCACAAGTGAGTTCATCACTAGGTAAATCATTATCGGGTTCGTAATCGCATACCACACTAGGGCTATCGCCTAGTGACCGTTTGCATGATGAAGCTTCAATATTACTTGAGGAAGAATCCGTCGGAATCCTTTGGATCTCCTCCAAGTTATCATGATGTGCTTCTATGAATATCCATAATTTGTAAGCACTATCAAAATGAGCAAGCTTGTTAGAAATAGAAGAATCAAGTGCATTAAGCATATATTCTAATACAACCTTGTTCATGGTAAACAATCTTTTATCATTTTTACGTCACTTGGATTTCTCCATAGTGGGTATAATATAAGCATTATCAATAATTCCCTATAAATTAATATTTTTCAATTGCACAAATAGTTTAAATCTAGAAGCCCATTGTGCATAGGAAAAATTAATGAATTTAGGAGCAACATTTGATTCATAGCCTAACAAAGGTTCACAATTCATGTCCTTGATAAATATATATATGTGCAAGCAAGACAAATAAAATCTAAACAAGATTAGCACAAAAAATAACTTGGATCTTTAACTCAAGGCGATTAGACCTTAAATCAAAGAGCACCAAACTCTGATACCAATTGTTAGACCCTAGAGAGGGGTTGATTAGGGTCTTAAGCTAATCTAATCTGATTTTATGTCAATTAAAACTAATACAAATATATTCTTGCAAGATAGATATACAGAAGTTATAAGTAAGAATAAGCAATATGAATAAAGAGATATATCCAAGCAAAGAGGTAATATATGAAAGGATATATAAACTAACAAAAAGGTGGAAATAAACGTAAACAAGATAAAAGTGATAGTGTAAATAAACAATGCAAACACACAATATGATTACGGAGTTCGGACCTTCCGTCCTACGTCTCCGCTACTCACTCCTGGGGAGAAATCCACTATCACAACCGGGTTTTCTACGCTCACGCGAATAATGTTTACCCCTCACAGTATCGGTTTTCAATGATCACCGATCAACGTCTACACTTCACACCTCACAATACGGTTTCTAGCTAAATGAAAACTCTACAACACACTCAAATAACAACAAATGATTTGTTCTCTAATACAAGGCGAGAACTCAAGTAAAGCACACACTCAATTATTACAACTCTCACCAACCCAAATATACTATGTATGAAAATACAATAAGCTCAAGTGGGTGTGTGTAAATAATGAGTGAAATAAGATATAACTCAATTAGCAAACTAGCAATAATAAGAATATGAAAATCAATAATAAAATATCTAGAGAAAAGAGTTAGAAAAACTTCTCTATAAACACAAAGGAGAGGATGAAGAAGATTAAAGATGAATCCCTCAATTGACAACACAAGCTTCCTCCTTTGTAAACAAAAACCCCAAACTTAAAGCAAACTAAACAAACTTTTAATCTCTTTAAAAACTTGTTTAAAAATCTCTCTTGGTGATAGAAAATAATTATGACAAAGGGGTATATATAGGATAGAAGAAAACAACTCAAAAAATCCTAAAAACTCACTAAAAAAACAAAGAAACAGATATTATTGTTACTGTGCAATGGTTGAATGCTACAGTAACAGTAGTCGACCGTACTATAGGGCGGTCGACCGCACTGTTCACGGACAGTTTCTGATTTTGACAGTTTCTGAAAATTTGTATATCTGATGTTATAAAATTAATTAAAAATAGTAAATCAACTCTAAAAATTATGAAACTTTGAGGGAAGGTTCTAGACATGTAGATAAACATGTTAGAGAAAGAATTTTAGAAATATCACTTACCAGTTGAGAGAAATAAATGTTTGAACATAGATATATAGTTTTTAAAAAAACTACTGAAAAGCCGGTCTTGTAAATTCAATTGAAAATAACAAAACAACTCCAAAATTAGTAAAACTTGGAGAAATATTTATATATATGAGTATAAACATATAAACAAAGAAATTTTTCAAATTGTTTTTCCTAATTATGAAAATGTATCTATTTTGCAAAAACATGCACGAACATGTGCACGAACATGAGCTTATTAAAAACTTGATTTTATAAATTCAAATAAACATAACAAATTAATTCCAAAATTGATAAAACTTTGAAAAACATTTATAATGAAATTGAACATATTAGAAAAAAAATTTCTCAAATTAAGTTTCCCATTAGTGAAAACTCATATTTGCAAGTGTGTCCAAAATATGAAAATGTGATATACGTGAAATTTGATGCTTTGACATAAACAATATTTTGAAACCCTATGAAATAATTTTATAGACTTAATAAAATATATATACAATGATTGTTAAATCTATAAACCAAAACTTGTGTATATATAACTATATATATAAAAACCAAATATGTGTGTGTATATATGATTGAGCTTAAAGTACTAACACACATAATATAAAACCTAAACTAAATATACCCAAGCTTGATTGATCTTTGATGTAGCTTAACTTGGTACACTTGCGAATGTAGCTAGAACTTGGATCTTTAATTTGAATTGCATAGGCTTCACTCCATAATTCCGCCAACCTCCATTGGATATGATCGTGAATATGCAATTCCATCCATCCTCCAACATGTTATTTGTCTTCAATAAATAGAATTATGCAAACACTAGATAAATAACATTAGTGGTAAATTATTTGTTAAACATCTTCAAAACAAAGAGGCTAACAGTCTTACATATACAATATTGTGTACTAGGCTAGATATTGCTCAAGAAATAAGAGATGTTAGCAGATATCAATCCAAAGTTAAATATTCTTTTAAATATCTTAACTAAACAAAAGATAATTGCAGTTGTGAAGCAGCAAAAAAGAAGTTAGATGTTTGGTTGTGATCCTTTAAAAGTTGAAGGATACACTAATTATAATTTTCAATGGGATCTTGATGATAGAAAATCTACATCAGGTTTGTCTTTGCATTAAATAATAAAGCTATTAGTTGAAGTAGTTGTAAGTAAAAGACTATAGCTGATTCTACAATTGAAGTAGAGCATATTACACATTGTGAAGCAGCAAAAGAAGTTGTTTTAAAAAATTCGTGCAAGAGTAAGGTTTTTTTCGACTACGGAATATTTAATTACTTTGTATTTTGATTACAGCAACTTGCCCAAGCTAGAGTGCCTAGGGTTCATAATAATTCAGAACGCATTGAATGAAAGAATATCTTGGTAAGAGAGGAAACATAAATATTCTTAATGTTGCTTCTGCCGATAATGTGGCAAACTCATTGACTAAACCTTTAAATTAAAAGGTGTTTGAGAAATATATTGATAAGGTAAAATTAAAATCTATATCAAATTGGTTTTGAGCGCAAGTGGGAGAAGAAAAGATGTATGCTCTACAAAGCCAATAAATAAGAGTTTACATTCATATTTACAAAAAACCCTTAAAATATGAAAATTTTAAATAACCTTCTGAATAGTATGAAATTACACGCAGAACCATGAAATTTAAAAATTATTAACAACCTCCTCATCGAAAATTTTAAAAAATTACAAAACTCATCCTAAAAGTATGAGAATTTTGAATAGTCCCCTTACAACTTGAAATTATATACAATACATTAAGAATTTTAAAAATTACAAAAAATCCCCTAAAATCTAAAAATTAAAAAAAATACCTTAAACAACCTAAAAATTACAACCAAATGCCTTGAAAATTAGAAAATTTTGAACAGTTCCATGAACAATCTGTAATTACATACAACACTATAAAATTTTAAAAATTACATACAAGCTTTTAAAAATCTTAAGTTGTAGAAAACACCTTGAAAAAAGTGAAAAATAAAAAAACCCCAAAAATAAAAAATCTTCGATATCCCCTTTGAATAATCTAAAACTATAAAGAACTACTTATTATTCAAAGATAACAAATAAATTTTTCAAAAATAGAAAAACCATGTCAAAATTAAAAAATTATAAAAAAACTCCTCTGGAATTTTAAAATTTTCATATTCCCTTGCACAATCTGAAATTACAAAGTCCCCAAAAAAATTTTGAAAATTAGGAAAGCTCCGAAGAAAATATTAAAATTATAGATGATCTTATGAAAAAAATTACTAACAGCTCCCTAAAATCAAAAATTATAAACAAGCTCCTATAAAAAAATCTGAACACTCCCCCTAAAAATCAAAAAGTTCCAAAATTAGTTGTTGTGCATTTGGTATATGTAAAACCCCAAAATCTTTTTATAATGAAATATGTGAATTAATAGTAATAAATATTTCTTTTGTGATAAATAATCATATATATATATGATGTACATGTTTACCAGTGTTTGGGAACCTATTAAATAATTATATGTGAGAGGAATCGAGATATATGCCCAACCTATGATTTTTCCTCCCAGCAGACATTTTTGGGCGAGGCGGTCGACCGTGGCGGTTGACCGCATCGGTCGACCGATCAGCAGTCAGAGAGTTTTTCAGGTTCGGGTTTAATCGGGTTTCGGGTCGGGTTGTGGGTTTGGTATATAGGCTAATAACCCGAGAGAACCCCATTTTCTGATCTGAAATCAAAACCCTAGCCCCCCTCTCTTCCCTAAAACCCTAACTCTCTTTGCTTGGTGATTGGGAGGAGCTCTTGAGGATTTTCAGCGGGATTGTGAGTTTTCAGTGAAGGGGATCAACCTTCTTCAGATCTAGGGAGTTATTTTCTCACCAGAGGCGAGTAACTTCTCGCCCAACCCCCACCCCTTTTTGTTTTCATGTCAAGACTTGAGTTTTATTGGGTTTCATTGAGCCAAATTTGTATTTTTGAATAGCTAATAGATCATTATGGCATAAAGTATGAAATTGGGGTATTCTTTATTTTTAAAACTCATCAATGAATTCTGTTAAAAAGATCTAGATCTGAATATATCTTAAAAGGAGTAAAAACTTTGTTTTTATTGTTAACGATGGGTAGATCAAGTTTATATATATATGGGATCTTAGTGATAAAATTTTAAAGGTTTAAATTCGTGATTTACTTCTTCATGACATTTCCATATGTTGAGTTTTTGTTAAATAATATATTTTTCAGGTTTTAGCTGACAGAAAACCCAGATCTGGGTTCTGTCAGTCTCGTGGCCGACCGCATCGGTCGACCGCTGGGCGCGCAGCAAGGGCAGAGCCCGTCTGCTCTCTGCACGGTCGACCGGGGCGGTTGACCGCGACATCTTGGCGGTCGACCGTGAATGTCTCTGCTGAACAGTGAGGTTCGTATCCGTATGCGGTCGACCGGGTCGGTCGACCGCCGCCCAGTTTCGTACACTATTTGTTTTGCTGTATGTTTTATGTGTTCGGGGGTATTTCCTCGATTATCTAACACTAGTCTTGGTTTTTTCCATATATCTGTGCATGATAGATGACTTGAGAGTACAAAATTTAGAATCATATGCCGAGAGGAGTGTGAAACTTGTATAAGTATATCTTTTCACATATCTCCTCGATAATTGCTATTTGGTCAAAGTATCGGGCAAAACTACATTATTTTAGTCCTCGTGTTGGACTATAATCCCTTAAAGTCCTCGTGTTGGACTATAATCCATTTCAGTCCTCGTGTTGAACTATAATCCATTTTAGCCCTCGTATTGGACATTTACCCGCTTAATCATATGTTGACCAGTTATTAAGCTATGAGTATGACACTTATCTGAGACAGAACATGACACTTATGAAATTTCGGACCCTTGGCACTTATTTGGTTATGACAGGACACAGTAGTTTATTTTCTGAGACGGATTGCTTTTCTCTTTATTATTGTTTCTGTATTAGACTTTGGGTTTGGTATTTAGGGATTTACAATTTGAGATATAAGGTATATACATGAGGGTTTCTTTGTTTGGATTATTTCACTCGACGTACCTATGCTCGTGTTGTAAATTTCTAAATACTAAAATCCCTTTTTATTTAAGACTTATGTTTTGAGACTTATTATGTATTGACTGTATTTTCATATACAACGAGCCCTATTCCCTTGGGGTTGGTAGTGATGTTACTCGCTAGTGCTTTGACGCTCGTTGTCCCTCCCCATTTTAGGTAACGAGCTAAGAGCCCGGAGAGTTGCAGGTTGATGGCAACACACCTTAGTGTTCAGCCGTTTAGTTATACTTATGTTGGAGCTCCACTATAGATTATGTTAGACAGTTGAGAGTATTGTTCTAGAAGTTGTAAAGGCTGTGTGCCTTATTTTCCTTTCTGTCAGATACTTATATTTGAGACTTGTTGAGTACTCCAATTTATTTATTCAGACATTGACTATGTATTTTCCATTTGTTGGATGATGAGACATCTAATTGATCATTATTATTTCATCAGTCCTTAGTGTATTATCTTTTACTTGCTTTTGTACCTACACCTGTTATTGACTCTACTGGATAGATGTTAATTGTGATGGTGAAACATGTTGTTGCACGGTGTGGTGCATGGTAGGTTTGACATTCTTGGTTTCACCTTGGACTGCAGCCTTGTGTGAACCCAGGGGCGTCACAGTATATGAGATAAAAGTTCTTTGATATGTTTTTTAGATCAAATTTCTAAAATTATTAGTTGAAATATTTGATATGTCTATTAGATCAAAGTTCTAAATCTTTTAGGTCATAACTAAATTTAATGCATTATCAAGTTAGATATTAGTCTACAAAATATTATCATCATCAAGTAGAGATTTAACAACATGATTTTATTTCGTTCAACAAATTATATGGTTTCCATGGACTATTTTACGAATGAGTTACAGTAGAGATAATATGTTTCTCAGAAAAAGTGTAAACCTGAATAAAATAATTAAATTATTTGACAACATGCAATGCATGTGCATCCCACCTAGTTCTGTTAAAAATATAAATTGTTGTCAGGATACTTTTCAGGATGTTTACGTACTCTATATTTTCTTTCTTTAGCATGATCCATAAGCTCTTATCAATATTAGGTTAATGTGGATTGTTATATATAGACTCCTTCAATGGACTCAATAAAACTTTTATGACAACTAAGAACATACTCTACTAGAGCTAAAAAACAAACCAAAACTTATATAGACCTCCAAAAAGACTTAAATAGAGCTTCTTCAATTGTTAAGAACAACCATTATCAAACCTCCAAAAAAATATAACGACCGACAAAATAATAAGAAGTAGACTAATTTGCAATGCATATTTTATAGATTATCAAGATTATTTAATGTTATTTTGATATTTATTTCTCGAAATCCTCACACCTTTGGAATCAAAATTTTTGATGTTTTTATTTGATAATTTTTATATTGAGAACCATAAAACCCAATCAAGTATGAAATCCACAATTTAATAAAATATGTTTTACTTAAAATATTTTATTTAAAGTTATCACAACTTAAGGTGATGCAAATGGGAAAACAAATTAGATATAATAATAATAATAATAATAATAATAATATCCTCTCACTCATTACCTCCGCATATTCATATCCTCTTATTAATTACCTATAAATTTTAAATTTAATCTCTCACTCATAACCTCTCCTAATTCTTAATTTCATCCATTAATCTCCTCCACTAACAATAATGAAGCCCCCCCCCCCCCCTTCAAGTACACCTTAATTTTACTAGAAAGTAAATGTACTTATTTTATAATTACCAGATAGTAAATATACTTATTTTTTAACCTCCCAATAACAAATTAATCTCCTACTCTCTCTATCTTAATTTTCACTATTGATCACCACTATAATCATAAAACATATTTCAACTGTTTATCTTTCTAGCTACTAGCTCCTATAAATCACAACTAGCTTGTTCACAATTTTCTATGAATTCTCTTTTAAATATACTTTTCTATTTCATTATCAACATTGATAAAGGTAAGATTCAGAAAATAAACTAAATATAGAGTGAGGCGTTGTGACATGTGTGTATTATTTAGAGCGCAAGGTCTTAAGACTGAATTCTGAAAATAACACATCAAGCTACTTCACTTCCAACTGATCAAATAAGATGAATAATTTAAGAAGAGAAAAGTTTAGTTCCTCATATTCATATAAACAAGTTTGAGCCTTTTAGGTTTTGTTCTTACTATGTATATGCAAAGATCTTTAGCACCAGCATAAAATGCAACTAGCAGTCCATATTTTTTAGTATACTGAAGAAAAAAGGTTAAAATTTTTAAAAACATCAAATGTTCGCTGTTGTGGAAATTTACTTTAAACGAAGGATATACTTTGGTCATGCCCATCATGATGGTTCCTTAAAAAAACATATATTGACTTGCAAAATCTAGCCTTCACAAAAACTTTTTTTGATTGAAATTTGCAGGTTCAATTTAAAAAAAATGTTAGAGAAAAATAATAATACATACTATTGTAAGACACCATAATTTAATTTTTTAATGATGTTTGTTCTGAACAATTGAAGAATCTTTGTTTAAATCATTTTAGAGGACTATACAAATTTTGGTTATTTTTTCAACTCTGATGGAGTATATTCTTAGTTGTTATAAAATTTTAAAATTTTCCATATTAATCAAATATCTTTAAATTATTATTTTAAAGTTAGTATGTTATCCTTCTTAATGGTATAACTTTTTATTATGAATTTTTGAATAAAAAACCCCAAAATCTGTTAAAATTATAAGCATTGGATATTATATTAAATTATACAATAAATAAAATTATGCTTCTTAGGTTTACAAATTGAATAATATCTTTCGGGTATTTCAAAAGTTTTATTGGAAACCCCAAAATTCATAAAACTAAGTTTTTAGAAAAATTATAAAGTAAACCTTTAAATTTGTAGAAACAACCCTGAAACTTTATAGTTTTGCAGATATGCCATAAAATTTATGGAAAGAACAATGAAATTTCACAAATAAACCTCATAAAAGACCATATTTACTTTAGGATTTTAATTATTAAAAAATAACAAAAAAACCCTCAAATTACATCTAACAGTAAACATATTACAAAAAAGAATTTGAATATAAAATTAATCCGTTCATGTGCAACACGTGTACTATACTAGTTATATATAAGTATATTGCATCTAGTATATATAAAATAATAAAAAGTATATCATACAAGTAAAGTATATAACTATATTTAAATAAGCATAATATAAGTATGTAACAAATACATATATAACTATATAATACACATTTATAAATAACTTATATACTAATGTGATTCTCTCTCTCACACAAGTTATAACTTATAAGTATATACGATATATTTACATATAATATATGTATATATAATATATAGCTATATACTCATATGTAAGTATATACTAATACATACTTATATAAATATAATAAGACTAATCTGATATTTTAGCAATTTTATGAAAAAATCAGAAAAAAATAAAAAAATTCGGACCGGCCTACCCCTGAGCACCCCGGGTCTGAGTCCAACCTAGGTATTTTGCCCGGCCCGGGCCCAAAAATCTGACCCGGGCCTGCCTATTTGAATAGGCCTAGTGATGCTGTTAACTTTGCAAAATGAATATAAGAAACCAACCAAACAATGACTCGCAAAAAGAAAATCCAAACTAATCATCACTTCCGTTTTAAGTTTATTTCAACTAGCATGGCCGACAAATTTAAGTACGAGGTCTGGAGCTAAATAACAAATATGAACTGTTCTCACAATGTACAGTTCTAATCAAGTTTGTTCAAGAGTAGTAAGTGGAGAGGGTTTATTACGTAGTATGAACTACACTCCTTGCAAGAACACTTTTAATCTTCCTCGATCTCCTAGTTGCATATGCAATAGGCAAGAGAAAACGCTGATTCCCATCATATCATGTGGTACTAAGTAATATATCTTTGTGGTGGTCTTTAAGAAATGTCTCATCTAAGAACAGAAGAGGCCTACATTTAGCCGCCAAAATAACAATATGGATTTTGTATATAATTATATTTAAGCTTCAACAATAATTTTTTTACTACTGTTTATAAAGTGAATCTCCCAATCAGCTAAAAAATAATATACTAATTAGCAAGTTTTATCAATTTTCTTTAATAGAGCTAAAAAAAATTATATATATGAAATATCTGATAAAGTTCAAATCATCATATACAAGAAAAGGGGCAAAATTTTAGATATGAAAAGCATTTTAAAGGTTTAAAATTTTCTACTTTAGGCTGAATGTGGGACAAAGAAGATTTTTTTATTGTAGCATGAATAGTGTCATTAAACTTAAAAAATTGCACTAGCATGAACAATCTAGATTCAAAATTGCATTGTTGCTTAAAGAGGATGTTTAATAATCTGAAGTATACTGCAGTAAGAATAATGTTTACTTAACATAAGTAGTGATTTTGAGATTTTGCCTTTAAGTTGAAAGTAGTAGATGAACAAATGCCTAAACCCCCCGTCAACCTCATCAATGACAATACAGCTTCTTAGATTTGTAGCTTTAACCATAACTCCATACCTATATAAATATAGCAAGAAATCATTAATATTAATAACTAAGCAAAACCTTAACATATAAGCAACAAGGTTGACAAGTAAGCATTAACCTTAATATCTAAACTGTAACATTAACAAATAATCTGTAAACTTAACAACTAAACAATACATGAACAACAAACTTGACATGTAACCACTAATAACTAAGGAGTAACATTAACAACTAAGCTATAACCTTAACAAATGAAGAGTAAGCTTAACAACTAAACTATAACCTTCACAACTAATAGATAAACGTAACAACTAAGAAGTAACCTTAACACTAGGATGTAACCTTAACTAATTAGGAGTAACCTTACCAACTAAGGAGTAAACTTAACAACCAATAAGGTAATAACTAAACTTAACATCTATGTGTTAATCATCACAACTAATACATAAACATAACAGCTAAGACATAAGTATTCAAGAAGATAAGTGTTATCATCTTAGTGATTGTAAGCCTCATCATCATCACCAAACAGCTCCTCTTATGCTCTCTCTCTCTCTCTCTCTCTCTCTCTCTCTCTCTCTCTCTCTCTCTCTCTCTCTCTCT
>BQKN01063807.1:262996-302969 GCA_022839385.1 Asparagus kiusianus | reverse complement strand
TCTCTCTCTCTCTCTCTCTCTCTCTCTCTCTCTCTCTCTCTCTCTCTATTATGCTACGTTTTTCTATAATTAATCTTGATGCCATGCTGTGAGAGAAAGTTGGTCTTAATATCAATTGGCTAAAGGCCTAGCGAACCTTTAGAATCACTTGTATTTGGGTCACAATGAATCAGTGGGATGACCTTGATTTATATGCATTAGCTCCATGTTGACTGCAAGTGCAAGTAGCTTGGAATTTCTTTATATTAGGAATTTCAAATTTGAGAAGCAAACAACATCCAAGGGCAGTTGTAGGCATCTTTATATTAGGAATGCACTCTTATACGTTTTTGTTCATTATGGTGAAAATTATACTGAAACCTTTTTCCTATGGAATAGTATTGAAGTGCTAATCTTACTTTAGCAACAGTGTCAAATTTATGTCCCTCTTCAAGTATGGTTGTGTGCTACTCAGCTGGAATATTGGTTGTTAATCATGTCATTGACCATCGTAATAGTGTCGTCAGAAGGATTGTCGATAGGAATACGCTCATCATTACATGAATGGCTGAGCATTACAACTATGTATTGGAAATTGTCATTTTGAATTTTACTATAAAGGTGAATACATGGTATTAGATTAATACGGTAGACAAACAACTTTAAAAGTTAACAATTAACTATACCTTAGTCAATAACTAATCCAGTTACCAACTAACATATAAGGTTAATAGCTAACTAAAATATTCACCAATAAGTCATAAGGTTAACAGTCAACTAAAAGCCCTAACCGCTAATATATAAGGCTAACAACTAACTAAAAGCCTTAACATTTACTGTATACCTTTAGCAGCTATTACTATAAATAAATTGTTAAAAAATGCGATTGCTTACATATTTTTTGGAGATCTTTGGGTGTTCTGAGAAGTTGAAGTATCTACAACTACAATAGCACACAAGTTAGTGTTTGTTGAAGTACATACAACTACAATAGCATACAAGTTAGTGTCTGTAAATCCATTATGAAGACAATACTATAACATCAAGCCACGTCCTTATTATTTTCAATTGCAAAACCAAAATTTTTCCCTTTCTGATTTGAAGTTCAGGCATGGGGAGTTTAAGCTCTTATGACACTTGATATTTCATGCTAATGAATTCGGTAGAGTCGTTAATAACTACAAAAAACACTCTAGGTGAGGATGCAAAGAGTATTTAGGAAGAGAATTAAATAGCCATGAGCAGCGCGGGAAGGGGGGGGGGGCTTTGAATGAGTTTGAAAATGGTTGTTTCGATTTTTAGAAATTAACTTGGAGGGAACTTGAGTTTTTCCCTCCTAAATACCTTCCTAATCGGCATTATATGCCGCCGAATGATGGAAATGGGACGTCGCAATCCAAGCTGGCAAAATTTTCTCTTTAGGGGTTGTTTGGTTCGTTTTTTAACTCGGTGAAAAAGTTTTACACCGCCTCCACATCAGAGTTTTCGTGGCCTCGTAGGATATAAGCTTTCCGTCGGTTTTTTCCCATCTTTTGTTTGCTAGGGTTGAAGAAGAGAAACTCAGTGAAAATCACCGTCACATCAGATTTTTTTGCCTCCCCTAATTCCTTCCTCAACCTAGTGAAATCGACGAAAACTGCAGCCACGTCAGTTTTTTGTCATATAAACAAAAATTTTCCCTTTTTTTTCCATGCGAACCAAACACAAAAAAAAATATTGGTTTCCCACTATTTTTTTGTGTGAACCAAAGCCAAACAATCTATTTCTTGGAAAAGTTTGAAAAACTCAAAACTTGTGTTTTTGTACATGGAAATGCATTTTCCTATATCTAGAAAACGAACCAAACAGCCCCTTATTGTTAACTGATATGGGTATTTTTATTATAAAACTTAAATATAGTAAATCGAATGTATTTTAATTAGCTGGAGGGGGTTGTAGGGATAAAAACTTAGGTTTTAGGTATATTTGGCTTGATCCGATTTTCATTTTCTATTTTAGAGGCTACAAGTGTTATTTCCTTTATTTTATTATTTTTTCGCTTATAGGAGCATGAAAATGGTAGTCACACGCCTATGGTTTATAGAAATTTAATTTAGGGAAAAATGTGTCCAGGCTCCAAAAGCAGAAACTTCATGTGACGAGGCCCTTCATAGTTTCCCCAATGTGGATCAGCCCCTTGAAGTGTGACACTTTGTACTGCATCCCCTTTTTAGCAATTATTACATGCTAGCTAAGCTAAAACCCCTAAATTATCCTTATCCTCTCTCCTCAATCTCTCAAACCAGCTCTCTCTCTCTCTCCTCTCTCTCTCTCTCTCCCCTCTCTCTCTCCTCTCTCTCTCAAGCTCTCAAGCCCCATTCCTGCCCGCGACTACGCCCTTCACGACGACGTCGAGCTCTCATCTCCCCTCTCTCTCTCATCTCCTCTCTCCTCTCTCTCTCTCTCAAGCTCTCAAGCCCCATTCTTGCCCGTGACTACGCCCTTCACGATGACGTCGGGCTCCAGATCTGCGCCCTAGCTAGCGAGTTGGGCCCTCGAGTTCCCAACCACTTCCCCTCATCTCCTCCATCCTGCCTCGTCGCCGTTGCTCGCCACCGCTCCCCGCCTCACCCTTGACTACGCCGGAGTTCGCCACTATTTTTAACTGCCTTGCCCTCGAGTTCGCCATCAACGTTATCGGGATGCCATCAATCCGGATGCTTGCCAAGAAGAAGCTACAGGTCTTCAACAACTTAGACTAACATATATCGCATCACATGTCGATCGTGCTCAGCATCAACTTTCATGACAACAAATATTTTTTTGGCTTTTTCAATATTCAGGAGAACAAAGTGATGTTGATTCTGATAGTAAATAATCAAAACATTATTTAAGCTTACATCTAAACATTTGAATTCCTCTCTTTTGGACTTGGGCTCTTGGGCAATGAATTGGTCGGAGTAGATTTTCCCTTCGATTGCGTTTATTTGGCAATGAATTGGTCGGAGTAGATTCTCCATGCTAGTTCTAGCCCGTACTATATTAGTTCTAACTAGTTTTAGCTCTAATTTATCTTAGTTCTAGGCTCTTGGGCCCTCAAGTTAGTTCTAACCCGCACCTTCTTAGTTCTTGCCCGCACCATGCTAGTTCTAGCCCGCACTATGTTAGTTCTAGCAAGTTGGGGTAAGTTAGAACTAACAATAATCGAAGCGATATAACGAGAGGTAAAAAATAAGCCCAAGTGAAAGGAAGACATCGTGTGATAGACAATATAAAGGTCTACACACCGGCAAAGACGGTGGTGAAAACGGAGACCGGAGGTGGCCGGAAAACGCGCGCGAAGTCGGCACGACGTTGCTGTTTTCTGCTCGCTGCTGCCGTCGAGTGATGTTTCGAACGTTACCGAGAGAGATAGAGAATGAGTTAGAGCATGATACAAATTGGAGGTGATAGGCAACATGTAGGACTACTCACCAAAGAAGAAATCGGCAGAAACAGAGAATGGAGGTGATCGGAAATTGCGTGAGAAGTCGGCACAAAACTATAGTTTTTTGCAGTGCAATTTCTCACCGTTCGGGTTTGTTTTTCGCTGTTTGGAGCTTTTCAACGCTATCAGGGCTTGCCGAAGGTGGGAGGAGGTTGCCGGGATCGTCGGTGTGTCTCGGTGGGCTCCACCGAAGGTGGGAGGTGCTTTTCTCTGTTCCCAAGAGCCTAGAACTAAGATGAATTAGAGATAGAACTAGCTAGAACTAGCATAGTGCAGACTAGAACTAGCATGGTGTAGGCTAGAACTAAAGAGGTGGGGGTTAGAACAAAGAAGGTGCGGGTTAGAATTAACAAGTGCGCAATAAAACACACGGGCTTGGTTTAAAACTAGCAAGGTGTGGGCTAGAACTGACTGTATACAAGCTAGAAGTAGGGCAATAGAAGCTAGAACTAACGTATAAGCATGAATTAACAAGTACGCAAGCAAAAAACGAGAGTTGGGTTTAGAACTAGCAAGATGTGGGCTAGAACTGACTGTATACAAGCTAGAACTAGGGCAATAGAAGTTAAAACTAACGTAGAAGCAAGAATTAACAAGTGTACATGTAAAAAACGCGGGATGGGTTTAGAACTAGGAAGGTGTGGGCTAGAACTGGCCGTATACAAGCTAGAATTAGGGTAATAGAAGCTAAAACTAACGTAAAATCAAGAAATTAACAAGTGTGCATGTAAAAACGAGGGCTGGGTTTACAACTAGCAAGATGTGGGCTAGAACTAGTTTTATACAAGCTAGAACTAGGGTAATAGAAGCCAGAACTAACGTAGAATCAAGAATTAACAAGTGTGCATGTAAAAAACAAGGGCTGGATTTAGAACTAGCAAGATGTGGGCAAGAACTGGCTATACACAAGCTAGAACTAGGATAATAGAAGCTACAACTAATATAGAATCAAGAATTAACAAGCGTGCATGTAAAAAATAAGGGTTGGATTTAGAACTAGCAAGGTGTGGGTTAGAACTAGCAATATACAAGCTAGAACTAGGGTAATAGAAGCTAGAACTAACTTAGAAGCAAAAAATAACTAATATTAAGGTGTTTTTTACCTGCAATGTTTTAGTTCAAGCTTCTATTACCCTAGTCCTAGCTTGTATACTGCCAGTTCTAGCCCACACCTTGCTAGTTCTAAATCCAGCCCTCGTTTTTATATGCACACTTGTTAATTCTTGATTCTACGTTAGTTCTAGCTTCTATTACCCTAGTCCTAACGTGTATACAGCCAGTTCTAGCCCACACCTTGCTAGTTCTAAACCCAGCCCTTGTTTTTTACATGCACACTTGTTAATTCTTGATTCTACGTTAGTTCTAACTTCTATTACCCCAGTTCTAGCTTGTATACAGCCAGTTCTAGCCCACATCTTGCTAGTTCTAAACCCAGCCCTCGTTTTTTACATGCACACTTGTTAATTCTTGATTCTACATTAGTTCTAGCTTCTATTACCCTAGTTTTACTTTGTATACAACAAGTTCTAGCCTACATCTTACTAGTTCTAAACCTAACCCTCATTTTTTACATGCACACTTGTTAATTCTTGATTTTATGTTAGTTCTAACTTCTATTACAATAGTTCTAGTTTGTATACAGCCAGTTCTAGCCCACATATTGCTAGTTCTAAACCCAGCCCTTGTTTTTTACATGCACACTTGTTAATTTTTGATTCTACGTTAGTTCTAGCTTCTATTATCCTAGTTCTAGCTTGTATACAGCCAGTTCTAGCCCACACCTTGCTAGTTCTAAACCTAGCCCGTGTTTTTAACATGCACACTTGTTAATTATTGCTTCTACCTTAGTTATAGCTTCTATTGCCCTAGTTCTAGCTTGTATACAGCCAGTTCTAGCCCACATCTTGCTAGTTCTAAACCCAGCCCTCGTTTTTTAATGTATACTTGTTAATTTTTGATTCTACGTTAGTTCTAGCTTCTATTACCCAAGTTCTAGCTTGTATACAACCAGTTCTAGCCCACATCTTGCTAGTTCTAAACCCAGCCCTCGTTTTTTATATGCCCACTTGTTAATTCTTAATTCTACGTTAGTTCTACCTTCTATTACCCTAGTTCTAGCTTGTATACAGCTAGTTCTAGCTCATACCTTTCTAGTTCTAATCCAACCCTCGTTTTTTACATGCACACTTGTTAATTCTTGATTCTACGTTAGTTCTAGCTTCTATTACCCTAGTTCTAGCTTATATACAGCCAGTTCTAGCCCACACCTTGCTAGTTCTAAACCCAGCCTGCGTTTTTAACATGCACACTTGTTAATTCTTGCTTCTACGTTAGTTCTATCTTCTATTACCCTAGTTCTAGCTTGTATACAGCTAGTTCTAGTCCACACCTTGATAGTTCTAAAGCCAGCCCGTGTTTTTTGCTTGCGCACATGTTAATTCTTGCTTCTACGTTAGTTCTAACTTCTATTACCCTAGTTCTAGCTTGTATACAGCCAGTTCTAACCCACACCTTGCTAGTTCTAAACGCAGCCCTCATTTTTTACATGCACACTTATTAATTCTTGATTCTACGTTAGCTCTAGCTTTTACTATCCTAGTTCTAGCTTGTATAAAGTCAGTTCTAGCCCACACCTTACTAGTTCTAAACCCAGCCCTCATTTTTTACATGCACACTTGTTAATTCTTACTTCTACGTTAGTTCTAGCTTCTATTACTCTAGTTCTAACTTGTATACAGCCAGTTCTTGCCCACACATTGCTAGTTCTAAACCAAGCCCGTGTTTTTTACATGCACACTTGTTAATTCGTACTTCTACGTTAGTTCTAGCTTCTATTGCCCTAGTTCTAGCTTGTATACAGTCAGCTCTAGCCCACTTCTTTCTAGTTCTAAATCCAGCCCTCGTTTTTTGCTTGCGCACTTGTTAATTCATGCTTCTACGTTAGTTCTAGCTTCTATTGCTCTAGTTCTAGCTTGTATACAGCCAGTTCTAGCCCACACCTTGCTAGTTCTAAACTAATTAAGCCCGCATTTTTTTCTTGCGCACTTGTTAATTCTAACCCGCACCTTCTTAGTTCTAACCCGCACCTTCTTAGTTCTATCCCGTACCATGCTAGTTCTAGCCCGTACTATATTAGTTCTAGCTAGTTCTATCTCTAATTCATCTTAGTTCTAGGCTATTGGGAACGGAGAAAAGCTCCTCCCACCTCTAGTGAAGCTCACCGAGACACCCCGACGATCTCGACAACCTCCTCCTACCTCCGACAAGCCCTGAAAGCGTTGAAAAGCTCCAAACAGCGAAAAACAAACCCGAACGGTGAGAAATTGCACTGCAAAAAACTATAGTTTTGTGCCAACTTCGCACGCAATTTTTGTTCACCTCCATTCTCTGTTTCCGCCGATTTATTCTTTGGTGAGTAGCCCTACATGTTGCCTATCACCTCCAATTTATATCACGCTCTAACTCATTCTCTATCTCTCTCGGTAACGTCCGAAAAATCGCTCAACGGCAGCAACGATCAGAAAACAGCAGCGCCGTGCCGACTTCACGCGCGTTTTCCGGCCACTTCCGATCTCTGTTTTCACCATCGACATCGTCGGTGTTTAGCCCTTTATATTGTCTATCACATGGTATCTTTCTTTCATTTGGGCTCATTTTCTACCTTTTGTTATATCGCTTCGAATATTGTTAGTTCCAACTTACCGCAACTTGCTAGAACTAACATAGTGCGGGCTAGAACTAAGAAGGTGCGGGTTAGAACTAACTTGAGGGCCCAAGAGCCTAGAACTAAGATGAATTAAAGCTAGAACTAGCTAGAACTAACATAGTGTGGGCTAGAACTAGCATGGAGAATCTACTCCGACTAATTCATTGCCAAATAAACGCAATCGAATGGATAATCTACTCCGACCAATTCATTGCCCAAGAGCCCAAGTCCAAAAGAGAGGAATTCAAAGGTTTAGATGCAAGCTTAAATAATGTTTTGATTAATTATCATCAGAATCAACATCACTTTGTTCTCCTGAATATTGAAAAAGCCAAAAAAACATTTGTTGTCGTGAAAGTTGATGCTGGGCACGATCGACATATGATGCGATATATGTTAGTCTAAGTTGTTGAAGACCTGTAGCTTCTTCTTGGCAAGCATCCGGGTTGATGACATCCCGACAACGTTGATGGCGAACTCGAGGGCAAGGCATTTAGCGACAGTGGCGAACTCCGGCGTAGTCAAGGGCGAGGCGGGGAGCGGCGGCGAGCAACGGCGACGAGGCAGGGCGGAGGAGAGGAGGGGAAGTGGTTGGGAACTCGAGGGCCCAACTCGCGAGCTAGGGCGTGGATCTGGAGCCCGACGTCATCGTGAAGGGCGTAGTCGGGGGGCAGGAATGGGGCTTGAGAGCTTGAGAGAGAGAGGAGAGAGGAGATGAGACAGAGGGGAGTTGAGAGCCCGACGTTGTCGTGAAGGGCGTAGTCGCGGGCAGGAATGGGGCTTGAGAGCTTGAAAGAGAGAGGGGAGAGTGAGAGGAGAGAGAGAGAGAGCTGGTTTGAGGGATTGATGAGAGATGATAAGGATAATTTGAGGATTTTAGCTTAGCTGGCATGTAATAATTGCTAAAAAGGGACTGCAGTACAAAGTGTCACACTTCAAGGGGCTGATCCACATGGGGGAAACTATGAGAGACCTCGTCACATGAAATTTCTGCTTTTGGGGTCTGGACACATTTTTTCCTTTAATTTATTGAACTTTCTCATTCTATTTTATTACCAGATAAGGTAACTTAATGGCCTTAAAATATAATAAATTCCAATTTTTAATTTCTGCTTTTCTGGCACAAGATATTTTCCAGTTATTAATTCCCACCCCACCTCCCACCCCCGGCGGCTATCCATGTTCAAAAAAGCATAAGAAATTAGTCACGTGTACGACTTGGTGATAGAAAAACGTTTGATCATTTATTATATTTGATAAGTCCTGACTCAACTCATAACTCCTTGGTTATATTAATTAAAAGTCGAAGACTGTAATTTGCTTCTGAATTCTATTGGCTTGTGGAGATCTTGTGAATCCATTCAGCTCATAAGGTAAGAATTTATATAGATTTGATCTATCGTATCGGAATTTTCAATTACAATATATTCTCTCTTACAAAATTATAAGATCATGGAATCAATCTAAATCTTATTTCTTAATCAGTCAATATGGAAAATCATCTAATTCTATTTCTTAATTATTTTAATAAATTAGTTCATATTCTTATACTTATATATAATCATATAACTGAGACCTAATTCAGATATTAAAAATTGGAATTTTTATAAACCCCAAATTATAAACTTTTAACTTCGTCTGAAATCATTGTAGTTTCTAAATATTGTCCTCCAACTTTTTCTTCCCTCCTAATTTCGATTTGAAGCCAAATTTTAGTTGAGAGTCTTTACTTTTATCACAGCCGTTCATATTATTTAATTAGTGGTTGTTATTTTTCCTTTGAATGCCAATTAAGAATGAGAACAATTCATTAGAGATACGATAATTGCTAGATTTAGAAGAATTATAAGCACTCATTAATTAAAATTAACGATCGTGATAAAAGTAGTTATATTTCCATAATTTTTTGTAGTAAATATGATACAAATCCTCCAAAAGTTAGGAATTTGGATCATCTTCGCTACCGGAAGTAGTGGAAATACCATTTTTTTAATCACAACTGTTGATTATCTAGTGAGTGACTGTGTTTTATTTATTCATTCTAAATCCAACACGCATTGCATCGTCATCCAACAAGCGCTGCACTGTCATTCCTAAGTCGCACTCAAAGGTAAATTGTTGTGTCATAGAAATGACTAAGTGTTGATCCCACTCAAGGAGACGACACATGTCCTATGTTAACTATACACCAAATCGCCTCGGCCATAGGCAGGACAAGTTAGGTAACATCATCATTTAATCCATCCCAAGAAGAGCTGAGTAGAAAGGCTCCTCACTAGGACCCTGCTGATAAGACTACCTCTGCACCTTTTCATTTTATAAGACCGAGTCAAAAAGCTCTCAATCCAAAATGACCGAATTAAAATGTGTCTTTTATGGGCTCTCTCACAAGGCTGAGACGAAAGACTATCGCTCTCGAACTGCTCGCCAATAGCCAATCACTATAACATTAAATGTACGGTCAAAGTTATCATTACACCCCCCCCCCCCTCAAAAGTCTCAATGACTCATAAGACCTTGTCAACACCTCTCACCTGTTACCATCGCATTAATCACAAAGGTAACTTATACCACCCACAACCGATACATGTAAATGTATCAGCTAATTAAGTCGACTGCATGTACTCGGCCAAAATTACATAAATATCCTCGTCAGCATGGTATAAATAGGTACATCGCCTACTGACCAAAGGTACGTAATTTTTGCACACAAAGAGAGAACTATATCAGTTCCTTTCTCCCCTTCAGATCAGAACTAACTTGATCGTCGGAGGAATCATCAGAGAACCCAACTCCTATCCTCTAACATGTTGCATATGTACATGGCTCTCTTCATATCAGGGGATCAGCCATCAAAGAAAGGGACCCTAAGCTCTTCAAAATCAATCTTAAATCCCAATGTTAAGCATCTGACATCAACATCAATCATATCTATCTACTAGATAATTAACGATTATGATAAAATAGTAGTCTTTTCACTACTCTTTTCATAGTGAAGATGATTCAAATTCAAAAATTATCTCTAGTGTTAAAGACTTTAACAATTAATGGATAAAATAAGGTAAAATCGCACTTAAAACCATAAAAATTCCCCATTTTTTCCATTAATATCATGAGTTGTTTTTTAGAAAAAAATATGATAAGTTGTTTAAAATTGGTAAGTTAGTACCACCGATCTTTCAAAATTTTCACCCAAATTTCTATCAATGATACTTACATTTTAATTTTAGAGTTTTTAACTAATGGTATTTATTAAATTTTCCATTAAATCTATCAATTTTTTTAACTTTATATCAATTCTACTTTAAAATAAAGTCGAGATATGTTTAGTGATAAATTTAATATGTATTAACTATTAGAAAGTTATAAAATTATCATGTAAGTATCAAAAAGAAATATTCAGATGAAAATTTTCACATTTGCATAATTGATAATATTAACGTATCAATTTTAAACAACTTATAATATTTATTTGCCAAAAAAATAACTCTGATATATAAATTCTTCAAAATTAGAAAACTTTGATCTGTTTAAGCGCTATTTAGACATAAAAAAATTTCTCTCTTGTGGAAGTGTGTGTGACAAGTAGGCTACAAAACCCACGTTATTCACGATTTGTAAAACTTCTAGAACCCCTTAGTAAGCTATTGTGTTATTCATTAAAAGTTGGTTGAGCAAACACCAAAACTTATGTACTACGACCATTATTGCACGTGCAAACAGAAATTAAAACTTAAATATTCTAATTTTATTTAAAAAGGGTCACTTTGACATCCCAGTTGTTGGGTATGTTATTAAGAAAAAGACAATTTTGTCTTTGTGAATAGTCGCACATTAGAAAATGAAATGAATAGTAGGTTGTTTAAATTGCATCTCCTCTTATTCGGCTTTGAATAGTGTTTTGTATCGTTTGGGCTTTGCGTATCACACACATGCGCGCGTGCACGCCACGTGCCGCGCCGCTCCGCACGCGCACATTTTTTGTGTTCTCTGGCTTTATTTTGCACGTTTTTCACGTGTGTAACGACTATGGGTTTATTACGTAACGGTCGACATTATGGCGAACATTAACGAATTGATTGCTAGATTTTATAACGGCTCTCTAAAACCCCTATATAAGTAGCCCTTCTCATTCTCGAAAATCACACAACAAGTTACACTTCTTTCTCATCTCTCCTTTGTTTTCAAAGCGATTTTAGTTCATATTTTGGCATTATTTTTGGGCAATCTTCTTCATTTGAGCAGAAGTTATGTTCTCTCGCCAAAGTACAGAGGCCGACCGATTCTGAGGGTTTTTACCGCTAGAGGAGAGGGGATCATCTGTGCTAAGACAATAGGCGAGTCCTCTATCTTCCACCAGAACTAGAAGTGGAAGGAGTAGGTTCAGGTTGAGGACCATACACATGAGAGTTGGAGAGTTGAGATCCACTAGATGAAGACTCGGGAGTGTCTATGGCAGATAGCAGACCTAGGATGGTGAACTTCTCAGGTTTAACACTTTTGGAATGATCAGGATTTGCTATAAGTCTAATTTTAAGTTCTGCTATGTCTATGGTAGAACCAACCACCTGGATCCTAACTGCTTCTATCGGAAGAAGGGACCAGCCAAACTTGCCCCTGAAGGAAATGGATCAAACAAAGTAAATATGATTGAAGAAAATCCAACTTCCTTCAGGTTAGCCTCTTCATCCTATCATATAAATTCTCTTACTTCTTTCACTGATTGATACTTCAATTTCGGAGCTAATATTCATGTTTGCAATAATCGCTCTTTGTTTTCTACTTACCAGGAATCACATGGAGGAAGCATAATCTTAGCAGAATACTCCACTAAACAAATAAAGGGAAGTGGACGTATAGAGCTCACCATGACTTTTGGGAAAGCTCTAACTCTGCAAGGCATTCATCATGTTCCTTCTCTCCGCCGGAACCATATTAGTGAATCTCTTCTTCGTAGAGCTGGCTATAGGATTGTAAGAGAATCCAATAAATTTATGATTACAAAGAACAATGTATTCGTAGGAAAATGTTTTACTTGTAATGGCATTTTAAAACTCAATATAATCAATTCCAGTTCTAATGAAATTCCTAAGTCTTCTGTTGCACAAATTGTTGAGTCTTGTGATGTTTGGCATGGACGACTTGGACATGTCAATTTCTAAACCTTGCAGAGAATGATAAAATTGAATCTTATTCCTAAATCTTCCTATGATTTCTCATCTAAGTGTGAGATTTGTGTTCAAGGGAACACACTAAACAAACCTTCAAGTCTATAACTAGAAACTCTAAACCCTTCGAATTAATTTATAGTGATGTGTGTGACTCGAACCGAGTTCTCACCCGAGAGGGTAGGAGATATTTTGTGATATTTATAGACAATCACTCCAGATATTGTTATACATATCTTCTACTTCTCAAACCAAATGATGAAGTTTTAGATATGTTTAAGGTATATAAAGCTGAATCCGAGAACCAACTTGACAGAAAGATCAAGATTCTAAGATCTGATCGTGGGGGGGAGTATACCTCAAATGATTCTACTGAATATTATCAAGAACACGGTATTATTCATAAGGTAACTTCTCCCTATACACCACAGTCTAAAGGGGTAGCTGAACGAAAGAACAGAACCCTAATGGACATGGTAAACTGTATGTTACTCAGTTCAGGAGCACCTGAAAATCTCTGGGGTGAAGCTCTTCCTTCTATCTGCTTCATTCTCAATAGGATTCTCCACAGATCTTCTGATATAACTCCTTATGAATATTGGAAGGGGAGAACTCCTAGTATGAACTTCTTCCGGGTTTGGGGTTGCTTGACTAAGATAGCTATTCCCAAACTTAAGAAGAGAAAAATTGGTTCTAAGACTATTGATGCTGCTTTTATTGGATATGCACTAGATAGCAATGTTAACAGCTTTCTAGTCATTAACTCCGAAACCAGTGACATATCCAACAACACTACCATTGAAGCTAGAGATGCAGTCTATTTTGAAAACATTTTTCCTTTCAAATCTAAAATCTCGGAAAATCCTAGATTATCTCTTCCTTCTGATCTACCACCTTCTAGTTCTTCTCAGCCTCTTGATGTCGAACATCGAAGAAGTAAAAGAGGTAAAATTTAAAAGGATTTTGGAGAGACTTCTTTATCTTTCTTGTTGAAGGTGATCCAAGCTCATTCAAAGAAACAATGGATTCACCTGTATCTCCTTTCTGGAAAGAAGTCATTGATAATAAGATTAAATCTATCATAGAAAACCATACTTAGATACTCACCGACTTATCTCCAGGTTGTAAACCTGTTGGCTGTAAGTGGATATTCAAGAAGAAACTTAGAGCTGATGATTTCATTGATAAATATAAAGCTAGATTAGTAGTTAAAAACTATACTCAGTAAAAGGGCCTCAATTATTTTGATACTTATTCTCCTGTAGCCTGAAAAATCTTAACTATCCGAGTATTATTAGCATTTGCTATTATTCATAAGCTGATCATACATCAGATAAATGTCAAGACTGCTTTCCTGAATGGTGATTTAGATGAATAAATCTATATGCATCTGTGACGCCCCTGTTTTTACACATGGCTACAGTCCAAGGTGAACCCAGAGATGTCAAACATGTCATTCACCCATACTATGCAATAACAAGTTTCACCAATCACAGTAATATCCTCTAGTGGGATCAAATAAAAGCGTAGGTACAAAACAGACAAAAAAGTAGAACAATAATAATAGACATGATAAAGAGGATGATATCTCATAAATAAAGGTCATATCTCAACTGAAAATAAACTGAAATACATATGGAGTCTGAAATAACAAACGATGTCTCAACATGAATCAAAACGGAAAGTCGAACTAAGGCACATTGCCTTTACAAAATAAAACTAAACTCTAAGTCTGAATAAAATTTAAAACTACAGTGGAGCCTCTAATAAATCTCTCGGGACGGCGACTATGCAAGAACTCTGTCATCCTGCGGCTCTCCGGAACTCCGAGCTACCTGAAAGGGTGTTTTTAAAAGAAAAAACAACAACAAGAGCGTCAGAGCGCTACAACAAGAATACCCCCATCCGCCCCCAGGGGAAGGGCTGCTAGGATAGAGTGGATGCTCTATCTATTAAGCATAGTCTACCTATATCATTTTCCCCGTATCTAGCGGAATTAACATTTAGAAACCTACAACACAAGATGTAGTACGTCGAGCGAAATAATCCAAATAAGAAAACCCTCATGTATATACCATAAGTCTCAAATTATAGATATCTAAATATTAATACCGAACTAAGAAAAGACAATCTAATGAAACCAATAATTAGAAATCCATAACACGAGACTGGTATGTCGAGCGAAATAATCCAAACAAGGAAACCCTCATGTATATACCATAAGTCTCAAGTTGTGAATCTCTAATCATTGATCCCAAGTAAGAAGTAAAAAGGACAGTAAAAGAAATAAGATATCAACACATCGTATTTATAATATCTTCCACTATCACTGGAGAGATAGAATAAAATACGAACACATAATTTTGTATACTTTCAAAAGTAACATATCTCAGTCATATAGTTCAATGATAGGTCGTATTCAAAATCGGCATCTGCCATACTTAGGCTATCAAGTAATTGCCTCAGTGCAACGGACTACCCTGTAGGTATCCTGAACTGTGTACACGGCTCATTAGTCTCATCACGATCTTAGTGCATAACATGAGTGCGGGATAGACTACCAAATAGGCATCCTAGAAATACGGCTCACGAGCCTCATCGCACCCTAGTACGGGACGGACGGCTAGATCAAGCCTCTTAAAATCCGACTCAATGGCCTATACATATGAATATCGACGTACTACCTCATGTAGTACTGAACTGAGCTCATCAATGATATCCACCTCATATAAATCTTTGTATCTCAGGTATGTCGACGCACTATCCCATATAATACTAAGATATGCTCATCAACAACATTCAACTCATGTATAAACCATGTATATTTGGTATGTCGACGCACTATCCTATATAGTACTGAGATGTGCTCATCAACGACATCTAACATGTATATGAACTATATCTAATTCAAATATGATCAAATCAAAATTTATCATAATCCCCTTAGGATTCTTAAATATATAACATAACATATTCATGACTAAACGTCTAACATCAAGCGGCTCAAAACTCCGCGAACGCACCTCAAAACGGCGCAACACACCTCCACAAAACGAGCAGGAAAAACAGACGTGACATCTGTTTGAAAAGCAAGCATATCTTTTCCTAGGAAAACTATTTTTACAAATGATTTTCTGTTTTGTAAACTAGATTCACACATATTTCAAATGACATAAGTTTGGTTCAATTTGGAGTTTATTTGTTATCCCAAATCTCTAGTTAAATATTATATATGTGCATCCGTTTTTCTGCAGGACATGTTGTTAGTAAATATTATATATCTTTCTCTATACAAACTCTTTATAAGAATGATTTTATGTTTTAGAAACTAGATACATATATCTTTAATTTGGCACTAGTTTGGTTAAATTTGGAGTTTATTTTCTATTTCGAAATCTCAGTTAAACATGATATAATTGCTGCAGTTTTCTGCAGAAAATATTTATTTAGTACATCTCTTAAATTTCTCATATATAAATGAAATTATAAAAAATACTAATGATCATGATCATGATACTATCATAATCAGCAAGAAAAATTTACTAATCTAGCATTAGTTTATATTTTAACATCAAAAATTTAACTTTTATCACATCATGTTAAGATTCAAGCATGAAAACACATATTCAACATCATATTAAACATCTAACTAGTTATTTAACTATGGGGAAGGATTTGGATAAAGTTAATCTTACCTTAGACATCGTTCTAAGCATCTGAAATAACCAGCAACCAAAAAAAAGTGCAACCAAGCCGTTTTCCCCTTGCTACACGTTGATGACCTCGCCCTCGTGTCGATATTTGCTTCACAAAGCTCTCAAAATTCTCAACTTTAGGGTTAGAGATTCAGAGAGAGGAAGAGGGGCTGCTAGGGTTTGAAACTCTGATGTAAGGATGTTCATTTTTATGAAAACACATATTTATATATATGTAAACCCGAAATAAACCCGTTTGACCCGAACCAGGAATCCTAATCTGATTAGGAAAATAACCTTCGGTATTTTGACCATAACTTTTACGTCCGACCTCGGAATGAGGTGATCTAAGACTTGTTGGAAAGCTCTTGAAGATACCTATAACTTTTTTTTAAGTTTTTCCAAATTCTAACCACATATGGGGTAAAATACAAAATCTCTTCGCTAGTCATAAATTTCCAGATTTAAACATCGAGCATGAATTGTGCATTTGCTCTTATATAAATACATATATACATTGAATTGATCTCAAATCAATTCCTAGTATACTCAAATATTATAATATATTATTTACAAATATATAACATATTTATTATTATTTATCACAAAATATTTAAATTTTTGGGGTTTTACATTCTTCCCCCCTTAAAAGAATTTCGTCCTCGAAATTCAGAAATCATACTTAAGCAAATAATAATACTAGAAAAGCTCGTAGAGGGTCTAATTTAACCCACAAACATAAACATCTCAGAATATTTACTCTTGATAAGCATATAGGGATATTTATATTTAACAATCCAGGATGACTATATTCCCACTCAACCCTTAATCGAATGGATCTAGTACGTCGGGCAAAAAATCCAAACAAGGAACCCCGCATATATATACCATGTATTCCAAAAGATTAAGAATTAAGCAGAAATATCCTTATTCTAGCGTTAAATCTAAATATAACCACACAAATAATCGCACACATAAATCAATCCAATTCCTCAATAGGTGCAGGAAGTCGCGTGACATAACATATTTGCGCTCCCAAAAATCATCTTCGATGTCTACACTTAACCATCTAAAATGTAAATACCCCCACTTAACACCTAACTAAATGGAACAAGTACATCGAGCGAAAAATCCAAACAAGGAACCCCTCATATATATACCATATGTTCCAAGTACTTAGGAGATAAGTGGTAATACTCTCATTTTAGTGTTAAGTATAAACATCGCCATACATACAACCATAAGCCATAAACAAGTCATACAAAAATTTAATTTACTAGATCAAACAGGTGTGGGTAGTCGCGATGTATATCTTCCACGCGCTCCCAAGAACCTCCTCAACTCCTTTCCGGTTTCGCTGAATTGCCACAAAGGAAAAACATCTTGTTTCTAAATTTCTTGTCATCCCTAGCAAGCATACAAACTTGGATTTCAATCGTAGTCAGATCATTCTAAAGCTAAATCTTCAGTGCGTTCATCATTCGCTACTGCTCTACATCATGAAAGTGCTTCCTAAGCATAGAAACATGAAATGCATTGTGTATACTAGACATCGATGCTGGAAGTTCTACTCTTTATGACACAGCTTCAATGATCTCCAAAATCTGATACGGTCCAATGTATCTCGGCATAAGCTTTTTCTTTCTCCCGAATTGCTAAACACCTTTCACATGCGATATCTTCAGCCTTACCGAATCTCCAATCTGAAACTCCAAGGGTTTTCATCTCTTATTAGCATAGCTCTTTTGCCGACTCTAAACGGCTAGAATCCGATCTCTGGTCAATGTTACTTCCTCAGTAATCTGTCTCATAAGCTCTGGCCCAAGTATTAAACTCTTCTCCGGCTCTACCCAACATATAGGTGATCTGTAAGGCCTCCCGTACGATACTTCATACGGGGTTGTAGGCGTATAAAACTGCCTATAGGTCCCTTAACACAGCTCGACGACGTCAATTCGACAAACCAACCATCGGGCGACGTACGCAAACACGATCGTTAGTCCACAACACCGAAGCCAAGCGATAAACGACGAAGCAGATTAACGAGGCTACAAGGCTAACGAACCACACGCAAACAACGGAATAAATCCACTCGCGTGCGGAATCAAGCTAACGGTTGAGGAATCAACGAGTCATCCAACTAAGAGCGGACTCGAACGAATCACGATCGATTTAAGATCAATTTCGGACTCAAATTCAAAAGTAGATTTACTGCCAAATCAGGAACCGGATTTACTGCCAAATCAGGTCAACGAATCAGGTCCGAATAAATCAACCACAGAACCAGAAAACGAAAAACGGCGAAACCAATACCAAGAGGGGCTCGGCCGAAGCCGAGCCACCTCAAGGTGGCTCGGCCAAAACCGAGCCACCTTGAGGTGGCTCGGTGGTTCGGCCACCTGTGCACGGGCATAGTGAAGGTGGCCTATAAATAGAGGGGCTTGGTTCATTTGTCAAAGGTTGGAAATTTTGGAGAGGCGAAGCTCTACTGGATTCGAGGCTCAGAACTTAAAAAGATCCAAGCTTTGGACTTCGAGGACTTGCTCTTCCAGATCCGGTGCTCGGCGATCGTCTACGCCAAATAAGGCAAGAGTTCGAGAGGAACCGGATCTTAGATCTACGCAGGCATACTCCGGACCAAAGCTTGGTCTTTGATCTCGAGAATCGGACGATTATTTCCTTGGTGAACTAATCCCCCCCGGCTATTATTTCCTTCGTGAAATAATACCAGTCATACTGTGTAGATCCGACCGGATCTAGATCGCATGGTGGTCCACGGATAAACCCCAGCGCAGGCAAACAACCCACGCAAGCGAACGACCGCAAAACAGGAGCTCGTGATTTGTTCGACAAACAAGGAGAAAAAGTTGTAATTTTTATTTCTTTCTTTATTTGATTTCGTTGTAACCGGATCTTATAGAAAGACCGGATCTTTGTTACAGATAAACAGTTATTTGAGATAGCAATGGAATCAGTAAAGAAAGCAATGATTTTTCTCGCGAATAATCTGGCGACCACAGTGGGAGCCGCCGATCTCGCTGCCGAGATCGGAGCGTTGCAGCCACGGATCTCAATCCCGGTCGTGGAGGAGGTCGAGTATGAATTCGACCAGCAGAAGTTCGAGGAGTACTTGTCGTCCTCGTCCGGATCTACCTCCCCCCGCAAGTCCAAGAAGTTCTCCTCCAAGAGGAAAGTCCGTTGGTATGAAGAAATGGAGAATACCAATGCAGAACCAGCCCCAACTGATGCCGAAGTTGCATCGGGTGAAGTTCCACCGGCCTCCAAGCAGGTCAAATCCGCCATTGAATGCGTGGTGACTCTCTCTAAGAGAGCCCGCCAAAGGCAACGTCAACGCCTTGAGAAACAATTCGCAAAGGCCATGGAGTCCGTTGACGGGATCCGCTACAACGCGGATCTGAAGAATAAGAGAGGCAAACATCCTCAACAATCAATGAATGGTAGCTTCTCCAAGCCGCCAACGAACGAATGGGTCCGTGTCAAACGGAATCGTTCAACGCTCGAGGAGCGCATTCGCAAGCGCCACGCACTATCAGCGCAGGCACGGGCTCAAGTCCAAGAAGCCCGTAGAAAGCTGCAGAGAGAAGTGGCCAAGAAGCCGCCATCAACCCACAAAGTTTGGAGGCCGAAGTCTGAAGCGGCAATTCAGACTAAGGAGCAACAACTACAGCCTTCAAAAGTTCAACCTCCGGCGAACCAACCCAAATCGCCGGTGATTTCCACAACTGCTCTGGGGGATCCCGCAGGACCATCCCAAAGAAGGAAGTCAGTCTTGGAGCGCCTCGGTCCACTTCCCGAGAAGCCAAACAAAGCTCCAGTCCAAGAACGTTTGGGTCCAATAAAGAAGCCCCGAATAATTCAACATACTGGGGGTCGCCGCAACCCTCAACATGACAAAGAAATCAGGACGACTAAGCGTACTACGCTGCGTATTGGAGTCCAGGAGCCCACTGAGGATTCACGCCCACAAAGGCATGTTTCGAGGCGCGTGACTCTTGAAAGCCCGAAGAAGGCAGTTCGCCCTCAGAAGGAAACATTATCGTCTGATGACGATGACGTTATACCTGAGAAATCGTGCCAACACACGATAGGTTACTCTGATCAAATTGACGAGTTGTACTATCGTGTTGGGGGTACGAGCAAAGCCAGAAAGAGAAGTCCTCGAAGGCTAGAAACTCAATGCCCTTGTTCCAAACTCATCCGAGCGGTATTGTCTGAGTGCAACTGCATTAAGGCAGTCCCCGAAAGAGTTTTAGTTTTCGAAAGGCTTAGTACTGAAGCGCCAAAACCAAGGCATAGGCGTTTCCATCGAAGAACGGTGGTCGAAGATGGAGAATTTTCGAGGGTCACCACCAATATGACCAGCAAAGGAACATTGGCACAGGACAATCCCGAGACGATTCCAGAGGTGCTTCGACGTGTAACTCGTCTGCAGTCCGGGGCTATCATTCGTGCAACATATGGTAGGGTTCGGACAAGATTACCTTCGGGAGATAAAGAATCAGATGCTGGCTCGGCAGTTGCATCTGACAACACCGTATCTAGTGAAGGACAAACCCGCGAGTCATTCATGATAAGCGCGGAACAAGTGGCCAAGATGCTCGAAGAAGCCATGGCCAAACAACAGGAGAGCTTCAGGTTCGAAATGCAAATGGCCATGCAGAATATGAGAGAAATGCATGAGCAACAAATCCAGGCACTGACGAACCAGCAAGGCGAACCAAGCCGCCGTAACCAGGTCGTTCAGGACGATGAGCACACGGATACGGATGAAGCTCGTAATGCCAATAATCCTCCCGTCAACGCAGGGGGTGGTAATGAGGATGCTAGTCACAACGCCACGCTTCCACCTCAGAATCATGCTAATGATAACACAGGTGAAAATTTGAAGCTCAAAAACCTCGAAAGCAAGATCAATACGTTGATTTCCGCTCAAGAGGTGAAGAAAACGGGCATTCCTTGTCCTTACCCAAGAGAATGGGAATCAATCCCATATCCGGCGAAGTTTAATCTAATCAACTTCACACCATTTGATGGGAAGGGTTCACCCACTCAGCACGTGATTTACTTCAAGTCACACTTGGGGGTTATTTCTGGTAACGAACCTCTGATGGTACGGTCCTTCGTTGGCACTTTTCGCGGAGCCGCCTTCGATTGGTATCGCCGCCTCAAGCCAGGTAGTGTGAACAGCTGGGACGATATGGAGACCAAGTTCCTCACCAATTTCTTCGACGACGACACCGAGATATTTATCGGGTCGTTGCTGGACGAGAAACAGAAAGACGGGGAGTTAGTCGACAACTTCGTCAAAAGGTTCCGGAACAAGGCGATGAATTGCCGGGACCCGATCACCGAGGAGTTCATTCTCCAGACCTGCCACAACAATATTTCCTTGGACGTGCTGGAAGCAATGGGGACAGCACCATCCAAAACGTGGAAGGATCTGAAGGTCCGAGGGGAGCAAGCTGAGCGATTCCTCAGAAGAAAGAAGGCGGAAAGAGGCCAACAAGCGGCGAATGCTCCAACGCAGAATTTCAACCCGAGGGGGAAAGGTAAGGCACATGCTAATGCAGTTGATGCTAACCAAACCTTTCAATTGCAACCTTAGCAACAGTAACAGCGGCAACAACGGCCTCAGAAGCAGAAATCTTCGGAGCCAAGGTTTCCCAAAGTTTACTCCTTCAAAGATGATGAAGTCCCCGGCATCTTCAAATACTTGTTGGAGAACAACAAAATCCAGCTGCCGGCGATCGTAGATCAAGAAGGGGCCAGCAAAGTGACGGATCCGAAGTACTGCGCGTACCATAGAGCGGTCCATCACCCTACGAGGTCATGCTACCACCTCAAAGATAAAATCCAGGCATTAATTGATGTAGGGGTCATAACCCCGAAGCCTGCCAAGAATGTGGGAGCAAATGCGGTGTCAATCAGCTTTGGATCGGTGCCCACAACATGGTTCGAGCCAAAACGCGTCACCAAAGTAGGAATAAAGACGGTGAATGATGACCCATATGGACAGCGCCAAAAGGGACTTGTGCCACACACAGCCCCAAACGGCAAAATCCTCTGGGTTCATCCTGATCTTATTGAAGACGAGCAGTGGGCGACTTCCTCGAAAAGAAAGGGTAAAGGCAAGGCCTGCAAGGCTACTTCCGCAATCTTCGAAGAGGGTGGCGACGAAGCTCCTACCTTCCCGCTCTCCGAAGAAGAACAAGAAGTGTTTGCCACTAGGAGCGGAAACCAGTATCACTTCAACTATCCGTCGCCTAGTGATCAGTTAGCTGAGCAGGGGGTGACTAAACGGGGACCAGCTCTCACGGAGCTGGGGGTGATTACGGTTCCTAAACCGATTGAAGACGCTCGACGACAGCCGGTGGATAAGCAGAAAGAAAAGAGACCCCAGGAGGTTCAGAATCCGAAGCAGTCTCGTTTCAATCGTCCGATTGGAAGAGATAAATCGGAGAGCTCGAACACTCCGCGTATCTTCGATATTATGGCTCAACTAGCCAATATTCCAACGTGGATAACGTTGTATGAGTTGCTGCGGTTGTCTAAGGAGACCAGGGAAGCCTTACAAGAGGCCTTGGCCGATTCAGAAGCATTCCTTACTCGGGTCAAGCCGGTGCCGGAAGAGCCAGAACTGTTAGTTCAACAATGCAATATAGCGGCTAAGAACCTTCCCTGCATTACCTTCACCAAAGAGGATATGCAGACGAAGAATTCGAATCATGATCGACCCCTGTATTTCGTTGGGTACATTGGCTCCAGCGAAGTCAACCGAATCCAAGTGGATCCGGGTTCCGTTGTGAGTATAATGCCGCTTCGCTTAATGCATAGCCTCGGCATTCCAGTCAGCAAATTGGCGTCTACAGGCACTGTTATCTACGGATTCAACACCAGCGGGTCAAGACCTTTGGGAAAGATCCGGATAAAGTGTCAAATGGGTGATCTGAAGACGGAGGTCACGTGTTACGTGATTGATGCTGAGACATCATATAACTTACTACTGGGTCGGCCTTGGATCCATAGTAATGTTATAATTCCTTCCACTCTCCATCAATGTCTGAAATATGTCGACACTGATGGTAGGGTTAGGATGGTGGTCGCGGATAAGCAACCATTTAAAGGGTTTGAGAATTATTTCACTGATTCTCTCCTTTATGGTAACGAATCCGATACTGAACCATCGGCCCAGGGCACGGACAGCGGAGAAGAAGCTGATTCCGAAGCCGGATTCGATTACAATGGAGGTTTTATTTTAAATGATATTGTACCCTTTGTAATCAATCTTGACGATGAACAATCGTCAGATGGCAGTTGTAACTGGCAACTTGCCAATATTAAAATAAATGATGATTTAGAGTACTCACTGTCTCTTGATGATGCGATAAAGGGATTATACGATAATCCCGATTTACATACGCCACTCCGATCATCTTATGTAACAAAGAAACACCTCCAGCATTCTTTCGGAACAACCCTGATCGTTCCTGCCAAAATAAGAGGCGAAAAAGAAGTGATTTACGGCAAAGGAGAGAGTTTTCCATTACCTGATCATTTCTTAAGAGAAGATGAGAATGAAGACAAACCTGGTCGACATTTATCTAAATATAGTCCGGAAGCGCGCAAGCTCATGGAAAAACAGGGATATGATTCCGCACTCGGAGAAGGTTTATACTTCGATCGAGGCTCCCGTATTCCAGCCAAAGTGGCATATATACCAAAAGGGAAACCGGATGATTATTACCGTCACAAAAGAGGCTTAGGCTACGTCTCCTCGTCTGATGATGAATGTGGTTGGCAAGTTATTGATCAAATTGCTAACAAAGCTAAGGATGGGTACTCGTCAGATTCCTCGGAATGGGACTCCGATACAAGTTTGGGGAAAGTATTTAAAACCCTAATGTCGAATATGACTACAGCTAATCCATCCACAATGGAGGACGATGATCAAATGCCAATGTGGGAAGACCCATAGGTTCATCACCTAAATATGCAGTATGGCGATAGGTTTGAACAGAGGGAACCCCCCCACCGAAGACAAAATAGTCCAAATTAATATGGGCGATGAAGCCAATCTAAAGCCCATATTCATCAGCGATAGTCTTCCCCCAAATGAGAAAGAGGAATTAATTGCTCTCATCAGGGAGTATATTGACGTCTTCGCCTGGAACTATGAGGACATGCCAGGGCTCGACCCCAATGTGGCAATGCACCGCCTCGATATCAAGTCGGATGCCAAACCCGTCAAACAGCAGCAGAGACGGTTTCGTCCGCAGATTATGGAAGCCATTGAGGCGGAGGTTAAGAAATTGATCGACTCAGGATTTATCCGAGAGGAGCAACATCCAGACTGGCTAGCTAATATTGTTCCAGTCATGAAGAAAAATGGTAAAATCAGGATATGCATCGACTTCAGGGACCTGAATGCGGCATGTCCGAAAGACGATTTTCCTCTCCCAATCACGGACGTCATCATCGATAATACGTGTGGATTTGAGAGAATGTCCTTTATGGATGGCTTTTCGGGGTATAACCAAATCAAGATGCACCCGGATGATGAGAAGCATACAGCGTTCAGAACACCCCTCGGTGTTTTCTGCTACACGGTAATGCCTTTCGGTCTAAAGAATACAGGCGCCACATACCAACGAGCAATGACGAAGATTTTCCAAGAACATCTCAGGAAAACAGTCGAATGCTATGTTGACGATTTGGTTGTAAAAAGCCGCAACAAAGAGGATCATATCAAGGACTTGAAGACGATGTTCGATCTCATGCGGAGTCATCAATTGAAGATGAACCCTACTAAATCCTTCCTTGGAATGTCCAGCGGAAAATTCCTTGGATTCGTCGTCACCACTAAAGGTATACACATCGATCCTGACAAGGTGAAAGCGATACATGAATTGCAACCCCCGAGAAATCTAAGAGAACTCAGAGGATTGCAAGGGCGTTTAGCTTACATCCGGCGGTTCATCTCAAATCTTTCTGGGAAGTGCCAACCATTTTCTAAGCTAAACAAGAAAGGTGTGTCATTTATTTGGGACGACGCCTGCCAAAAAGCACTCGAAGATATCAAGACGTATTTGATGAACCCTCCTGTTCTTGTCGCACCAAAATCAGGTAAACCGTTCTTGATTTACATCAAGGCGATGAACCATTCGATAAGTGCTTTATTAGCACAAGACGATGATAATGGTCACGAACAGGCAGTCTATTACCTAAGTAGGACTTTGGCAGGTGCCGAGTCTCGATATCCGATGATTGAGAAAGAATGTCTTGCATTGGTATTCGCAGTACAAAAGATGCGGCATTACTTGGTCGGACAGACGATTTATGTTATTTCTAACGTTAATCCAGTACGAGTATTTATGACGCAACCAGGTTTGATGAATTGGCGGTTAGCGAAGTGGGCCCTTCTTTTGTCCCAGTATGATTTGCACTTCAAACAGCAGAAGTCGGTCAAAGGACAAGCGATTTGTGATCTTTTGGCGGCAAGCCCGACAACAGATACGGCAGAAGTATATGATGACTTGCCGGATGAAACCTACGAGGTTAATACTATATCACACCAACAAGTATGGCAGTTATACTTTGACGGTGCTTCGAGAGCAGTTAATAAGGCAGTAACCCCCGGATGTCCTAAGGTCTCCTCCGGAGTTGGAGTTGTCTTAGTTTCCCCGGGGAAGCATGTGATGCCTCGGGCTTATTCACTGACTGGTCATTGTTCCAATAACGTAGCCGAGTACAACGCACTTCTCATTGGACTCAGTTTCGCCAAGGAGCTGGGGGTCGAATATCTCGAAGCTTTTGGGGATTCTCAATTGATAGTCAACCAAGTACGTGGAGAGTATGAAGTCAAGAATCAAGACCTGATCCCATACCACCAGGAGGCCGTCAAAATGGCAGATTCTTTCAAAGAATTCTTTATCGAATATATCCCTCGTCTCCAGAACGCTTATGCGGATGCACTGGCAGCACTAGCAGTATCACTCGCGCAGCCGCCTAAAACTGAACTGCTAGTCACAGTAAGATCGCATCAACTCTGCATACCCATATACAATATGGATATCGAAGAGGAAGATGATAGAAACATAAACACCAAGGAGGTGAACTCAACTCAAATCGGGTCTGAGTCCCGAGATTGGCGTTTTCCTATCATTGACTACGTCCAATACGGTATTTTGCCAGAGAATGTAAAAGAAAGGGAATCGATCCGCCGAAGAGCACCAAGGTTCTTCTATAATGCCGAGACCCGTACATTATACCGTCGAGGGTATGATGATTTGCTACTCCGATGCCTTTCGAACGAAGAAGCAGAAGAAGTTCTTAAGGAAGCACACGAAGGAGAATGCGGTGCACATCAGCCTGGTCCCAAACTGTATGATCGCATCAGGAGAATGGGATATTTTTGGCCAACAATGGTACGTGACGCAATCGAATACGCCCGAGGATGTCACGCTTGTCAAGTGCATGCAAATTATATACACCAACCACCGGAGCGTTTACATACGTCAACCACGTCTTGGTCATTCGAGATATGGGGTATGGACATTTTTCCCCCTTCTGTCAAAGGTGATCGATTTATTCTCGCAATCACAGATTATTTTTCAAAGTGGGCTAAAGCAATTCCGCTTAAAGAAGTGAAGACGAACAACGTCATCAATTTCATCAAGCATCATGTCATATACCGACACGGCGTGCTAAGACGGATCATTCATGACAATGGTCCACAGTTCATAAGCAACGCTTTCGTCAGATTCTGTGACAAGTTCAAAATTCAAGATGTTTCGTCAACAGCTTATTATCCCGCTGTGAATGGATTAGCTGAGACTTTTAACAAGACGATCATTAAGATCCTGTCAAAGCTCGTGAAGACCAATAAACGAGACTGGGACGATAAACTTAGTGAAGCACTCTGGGCTTATCGTACCACTGTACGCACACCTACAGGAGCTACCCCATATTCGTTGGTATACGGATGTGAAGCTGTGCTGCCTTTGGAAATCCAAATCCCCTCTCTTCAGATTGCTCTCGCAACGGAGATGACGACGGAGGAACAACATCAGAAACGTCTCGAAGAACTCGAAATGTTGGATGAAAGACGCTTGGAAGCTTAACAACACATTGAGTTTTATCAAGCCAGAATATCTAGGGCTTTTAACAAAAGAGTCCAACAGAGAACCTTCAAGGAAGGAGATCTGGTCCTCGCTGCTCGCCGACCGATAATCCTCAACTCCAAGAAGAAAGGTAAATTTGAACCCAAATGGGAAGGACCGTTTGTGATAGACACAGTCTATTCAAATGGTGCATATCACCTCATTTCTTTAGAGGGCGTCAGATAATTAATGCCAATAAATGGGAAGTTCCTTAAAATGTACTATCCTTAGTACATTCGGGATAACCCATTTATCGGGAAGTTCCTCAAAGAATATTACACTTAATATTCTAGAGGATAACCCAAAATTGTTTCTACCACCAAAATCCCTCACTGATCAATTTCAATTGACTGTGAGTCCACCAAAACCGTCTTTCTGGTCTAAACCACCCACAAATCCCCCTCTTGATTCTTTCCACGAACAAGAAGCCCACTTTTAATTCAGAGCCTTCTTTCGATAAACGAAAGAACTGCCTTCTTTTCTCTTTGGTTAAACCTCTTCATGGTTATAACCAAAGTTAAAATTTCTTTCGATAAACGAAAAACTCATCTAGATAGCCAATCCTATAAAAGGTAAGCTTATTTAGATCTTCCGGATTCTCGGAGTGGAGATCCCACTTCTAGTTTCTTTCTTGCACTGGAAATAGAATATAAAATTCTTCCTTTCCAGAATCAAGGAATAGAATATAAAATTCTTCCTTCCTTGTTCGGGGAATAGAATATAAAATTATTCCTTCCCACACCAATCTTTTTCCAAGAATTTAGGATTCATCCTAGGAAGTTTATCCCGAATCCTAAGCAGGGATAAGTCTGTGCCTAACACGCGCTGCCGGTTTAGTCTTTCTCCGTAGAAGAAGACACCAGAGTTCGATTCTGGGGTATTTTATCCTGAAACCTAAGTAAGGATAAGTCTGCGCCTAACACACGCCGCCGGTTAGTTCTTAACCGTTAAAAAGAACACCCGCCCACATATTCAACATTGTGGCAGGTTGATATTAATAACACCAAAATCCATACCTTACACGCATGAGGAATTTCATCCTGAATCCTAAGAAAGGATATACCGACGCCTAACACGCGTCGCCGGTTTAGTCTTTCTCCGCAGAAAAAGACACCAGAGTTCGATTCTGGGGTATCTTATCCTGAAGCCTAAGTAAGGATAAGTCAGCGTCTAATACACGTTGCTGGGTAGCCTATTCCCATAACAATGGCGAAGTCTACGTATTCGAAGTCGTAGCACAAAGTCTTAGAGGATTCACCCTCTTAGCACAACGTTACATGCGGAACGGATTTAAAACAATCCGCATGCTAGCCCGACTCAAACGATAGTCGGTAAAAGCTAATCAAATCCGTTTAAGGCTGAGGGTTAGCCAAAAATCCTAAAGTCAACGTCTAACACGCGTCGCCGGGTAACCTATTCCCGTAACAAATGGTAAAGCCTATGTATTCAACATCATAGCACAAAGTCTAAGGGAGTTCATTCCTTTAGCACAACGTCACATGCGGAACGGACTAAAACAATCCGCATGTAAGCCCGATTCAAACGGTAATCGGTAAGAGCACGTCAAATCCGTTGAAGGCTGAGGATTTGCCAAAAATCCTAAGTCAACGTCTCATACACGTTGCTGTTTAGTCTTTTCACAGGAGAAAAACGAAGTCTACGTATTCAATATCGTAGCACTAAAAGGGTTAACTCTTTTAGCTTAACGTCACATGAGGAACGGACTTAAACAATCCGCATGCTAGCCCGACTCAAACGGTAGTCGGTAAAGGCTCATCAAACCCGTTGATGGCTGAGAATTTGCCAAAAAATTCTATAAATATGAGTCATTGATGCATCAATTCCGTAGATTGGTCTCGTGACTCGAGTATCCGCCACGCTCTAATTCCTTAAGAGCTTAAAACTGTGTATACTCCAGCAGACGTACGAGTATAAACTGTGTCGAACGCCGGACAACGCGTCATAAGGAAGCTCAAACACCGGACAACGCGTTGTAAATGAAGATTCAACGCTGATGACCGATCGTCAGTTTTATGTTGAAACAACAAACTCGAGCTAAAAAGTCAGAAAATCGAGAATCGACTTCAAGTTCAAAATTTCGACAAACGGTCAGACAATAAATGCAGCACCGCAACCCTTACAGATATTCGACAAAGCACCGAATAGCCTGGAGGACTGAAGGAATCAAGAATAGAAGCTATTCCAAATATCCCGTCGTAACCGATTGAAGGATGGGACAATCATATCCAAAGTATTCCAGACTCTTCCATAAAAGAACGAGGCTGAAATACTTTGGAGGGGGTATCTGTAGGCGTATAAAACTACTTATAGGTCCCTTAACACAGCTCGACGATGTCAATTCGACAAACCAACCATCGGACGACGTACGCAAACACGATCGTTAGTCCACAACACCGAAGCCAAGCGATACGCGACGAAGCAGATTAACAAGGCTACAAGGCTAACGAACCACACGCAAACAACGAAATAAATCCACTCGCGTGCGGAATCAAGCTAACGGTTGAGGAATCAACGAGTCATCCAACCAAGAGCGGACTCGAACGAATCACGATCGATTTAAGATCAATTTCGGACTCAAATTCAAAAGTAGATTTACTGCCAAATCAGGAACCGGATTTACTGCCAAATCAGGTCAACGAATCAGGTCCGAACAAATCAACTACAGAACCGGAAAACGGAAAACGGCGAAACCAATACCAAGAGGGGCTCGGCCGAAGCCGAGCCACCTCAAGGTGGCTCGGCCAAAACCGAGCCACCTGTGCGCGGGCACAGTGAAGGTGGCCTATAAATAGAGGGGCTTGGTTCATTTGTCAAAGGTTGGAAATTTTGGAGAGGCGAAGCTCTGCTGGATTCGAGGCTCAGAACTTAAAAAGATCCAAGCTTTGGGACTTCGAGGACTTGCTCTTCCAGATCCGATACTCGGCGATCGTCTACGCCAAATAAGGCAAGAGTTCGAGAGGAACCGGATCTCAGATCTACGCAGGCATACTCCGGATCAAAGCTTGGTCTTTGATCCTAAGAATCGGGCGATTATTTCCTTGGTGAACTAATCCCCCCCGGCTATTATTTCCTTCGTGAAATAATACCCGTCATACTGTGTAGATCCGACCGGATCTAGATCGCGCGGTGGTCCACGGATAAACCCCGGTGCAGGCAAACAACCCACGCAAGCGAGCGACCGCAAAACAGGAGCTCGTGATTTGTTCGACAAACAAGGAGAAAAAGTTGTAATTTTTATTTCTTTCTTTATTTGATTTCGTTGTAACCGGATCTTATAGAAAGACCGGATCTTTGTAACAGATAAACAATTATTTGAGATAGCAATGGAATCAGTGAAGAAAGCAACGATTTTTCCCGCGAACAGGGGTCATACCGGTTGTCATTTGATAATTATTGTTCTAAACGAATTCTATCAATGAAATATGATCCTCCCAGCTACCTTAAAAATCAAATAACACAAGCCCGCAATTTGTTTTCCAACATCTGATTTACTCTCTCCGTCTGACAATTCGTCTCAATTTGATACTGTCGTATCTGGAACTCCACAAAGTTGAATAGTCTCCTGAATAAATATCCTCCCTAGAATAAAATATGCTGACTTTATCAGTCTATCAACTATCACCCCAAACCGAATCATTCTTTTTCTTCGACTTCGATAACCCTACAATAAAGTCCATAGAAATGTCCGCCCACTTCTACTCCGAAATGGGTAAAGACTTATGTATTCCTGTCGGTTTCTGATGTTCCGCCTTTACTCACTGACAGGTAAGATACTTAGCTACATACTCTGAAATCTTCCTACGCATATCACTCCATCAAAAATGTCTCTTCAGATCCTTGTACATCTTCGTTGTGCCTGGATGCACTGTATACCTAGTACGATGCGCTTCGTCGAATAAATCCTTCTTCAGCTGAGCATTTGCTGGTATTACTAATCGGCCCTTCATCCGAAGTCCTCCATCTGCTCCAACGGTCCAATCTGGCTCTTTGGAAATCTCTCCCTTTCGGGCTTGAATCCAAGAGTCGTCCAACTGAGCTCTGACCACTCTGTCACTCTAAGATGGCTGTACAGATAAAGCTCCCAAAAATGCGCTGCTCCCGCCAATCTCCGGTCTAAATTTGAATTGGCTAAGTGTGTGGAGATCTCGGTATAACGAGCATCTCAAAGCTGCAATCCTGTGACGACGCTTCCTACTCAATGCGTCTGCTACGACATTTGCCCTCCCCGGGTGATGTTGAATCACGAACTCATAATCCTTAATGAACTCAATTCACCTCCTTTGTCTCTGGTTGAGTTCTTTCTGAGAGAAAAGATACTTAAGACTCTGATGTATGTGAATAATTCAAACTGTACTTCATATAAGTAAAGTCTCTATGACTTCAGTGCAAATACCACTGCCGCTAACTCCAAGTCATAAGTGGAAATAGATCTGCTCATGTACTCTCAATTGCTGCGAGACATATGTTACTACTCTCTGAGTCTGCATCAAAACGTCTCCTAACTCTGCCAATGATGTATTTGTATAGACCACAAATGTCCTGTCGTTGCTCGGAATAGTTAAAACTGGTGCTGTAGACAATTTAGCCTTCAAGGTATCAAAGACCTTCTGGTACTCCATGCTCCAAATGAACTATACACCCTTCTTCGTAAGGCGTATAAGTGGTGTCGAAATCTTCGAGAAGTCCTAGATAAACTTCCAATAATAGCCGGCTAAACCCAAAAAGCTATGAAGCTCTATCTCCGTCTTCGGCGGATTCCAAATCAAGAACTGCTAAATCTTAGCCGGGTCTATTGCTATGCCCTTTCTGCTGATGACGTGACCGAGAAATCTGATTTCTGAAAGTCAAAACTCACATTCGCTGAACTTGACATATAACTAATGCTCCTGTAGAGTCTGCAAAGCTAACCAGAGATGCTGCTCATGCTCTACCTCCGATCTCGAATAAATGAGGATGTCGTCAATAAAACTATCACGAACTGATCCAAGAAGGGACGGAAAACCCGGTTCATCAAATCCATGAATACAGCGGGTGCATTGGTCAACCCAAATGGTATGACCAGAAACTCAAAAGATTCATATCGAATCAGGAAAACACGGCTTTGGGAAAATCCCTCTCCTGAACTCGCAACTACAATAACCCAAAACGAAGATCAGCCTTCGCAAAACATGCGCTTTGCGCAGCTGATCGAACAAGTCATAAATCCTAGGTAATGGGTACCTATTCCGGATAGTGACCTTGTTCAACTCTTTATAATCAAAACACAAATACATACTACCATCCTTCTTCTTCACGAAGAGAACTGGCGCTCCCCATGGAGAATGACTCCAATGAATAAAACCCTGAGCTAACAACTCGTCCAACTGGGTCTGAAGCTCCCTCATCCCAGCTGGTGCCATGAGATAGGGTGTGCGGGATATCGGGCTGTGCTTGGCTGCAACTCAATACCGAAATCAACCTCTCACACAGGAGGTAATCCAGGTATGTCCTGAAAGACATCCTGATACTCTGAGACAACTCTAGTCTCTAATAAATCAATACCCTGATCCCATCGCATCACCTCCTTGATGTATGCCAGAAATGACTCCGCAAAACGGTTGCCCTGAGAGGTTGCTATAATCATCTCGGACCCATCGGATGCTCGCAAATTGACCGTCTACGCAAAGCAGTCAATACTATCATGGTAGGAAGATAACCAATCCGTACCAAAAATTTGACATCGACAATACGATCAACTTGATGTCTAACTCAGACTCATCTAGTTTGATGACACATCTCTTACAGAGGGAAGGGACACCCCCTAGAGGGGTAGGCACTAACAATGGAAAATCTAAGGAATGCCACAAGCTGACACCCATCAACAAAGGTGTGAAGGATAAGAGATAAACGAATTTCATAAATCAAACTAGATCCGAACTGAAAATGAAATCACGAATAAAGCTCCGCTCGTACCCTGATCATGCGGTACAGCTGAATAGACTTTGCTGGATAGTACAAATCTCCTAGATAATGCAAATCTAGCCTGCTGGCCCCTAAATCTTCGAATTAACAAGTAGTACTTCTATTTCCTCACCACTGGCCGAAATTACGACTCTGAGATTGCCGACTGCGACCATTATCATGCTAGCTTCCTGCTGTGAACTGCTACAAGTCTTTTGTTATTTGTTCGACCTTGTTGTGATTGTAACATGTTTCTCCAAATCTCTGCGCTACTCCGGCGCTCTCTAATCACATTGTGCTCCTTTCTTATCTTGTCCCTATTGCTGGGATAAAATCATTCTCTCGTTGTTAGGTTTCTCTAGATTTCCGTAATGGTTCTCTTGCTATTATCATTGTCACTATTCTGGATTTTGATTTCTTCCTTCACTATGGGTATATCTCCCTGCTTCACTTAGACTAGCGCTAATTGTTTGAGAAGAAATGACCTAAATTCTCCCAAATAGGTGATAATTGTTGTCTCGTCAAAAATCTGGATGTTGTTACTATCCTCCAGCGATGGTCTTCAATGCTGAATATATATTTGACTTCTGTTTGGTTCCTAGCAGATGTTCAAGAAACTTTCATATACTCTTTCCCTTATAGGTTGCAATTGAAACTGGCGTGCCTTGAAATTTTGGTGCTCATACTATCCGATATTTTTCTTATCCTTTCAGAGTTAAATCTCCTGCTTTGTGGCTCTATCAACAACTGATTGTGGTGGTGGTGTACTCATTGGTATTTCATCTTTACTTCCACGACGAGTACAACCGGTGGTGAATCTCTTAAAAGTGGTGTTGCTGACGGAAACGGATACACTTCTTGCCCCTCGATTGTTGTAAGATCTTGCTACTAACGACACCATGAAGTCGATCAAATTCTGTGGAGGCTGCTGTGGCTCGGCTCTGCATGCCCAGCTCTCCAGGTACGAGTTTTACCTCGACCATATCCTCGTTTTGATATTTATAATATCAAAAGGAGAGCTTAATTTTCACAGTAAGTGAGATAGCAAAAATACATATATACATAAAGTATCACAATACGAATTCATAACACATAGTATTCACGCAAATACCTTCATAAAAAAATTTTCTCAATTTTTCAGATATACGCATATATCGTCCTCACTCATACTAGGAAATCCTTACGGACTCTATACATGAATCCTACGAAAATCTATCCTAGCTCCACGACTCGACACAGGATGATCCTAAGGATACTGGAACTATAGCTCTAATACAAACTGTGACGCCCCTATTTTCACACATAGCTGCAGTCCAAGGTGAACCCAAAGATGTCAAACCTGCCATGCACCCACACTGTGCAACAACAAGTTTTACCAATCACAGTAATATCCTCTAGTGGGATCAAATAAAAGCGTAGGTACAAAACAGGCAAAGAAGTAGAATAATAATAATAGACATGATAAAGAGGACGATATATCATAAATAAAGGTCATGTCTCAACTGAAAATAAACTGAAATACATATGGAGCCTGAAATAACATACGATGTCTCAACATGAATCAAAACGGAAAGTCGAACTAAGGCACATTGCCTTTACAAAGTGAAACTAAATTCTAAGTCTGAATAAAATTTAAAACTACAGTGGAGCCTGAAATAAATCTCTCGGGACGGCGACTATGCAAGAACTCCGTCATCCTGCGGCTCTCCAGAACTCCGAGCTACCTGAAAGGGTGTTTTTAAAAGAAAAAGAAACAACAACAAGAGCGTCAGAGCGCTACAGCAAAATTACCCTCATCCGTCCCTAGGGGAAGGGCTGTTAGGATGGAGTGGAGGCTCTATCTATTAAGCATAGTCTACCTATATCATTTTCCCCGTATCTAGCAGAAATAAAATTTAGAAACCTACAACACAAGACGTAGTACGTCGAGCGAAATAATCCTAACATGGAAACCCTCATGTATATACCATAAGTCTCAAATTGTAGATATCTAAACATTAATACCGAACTAAGAAAAGACAATCTAATGAAACCAATAATTAGAAATCCATAACACGAGACTGGTACGTCAAGCGAAATAATCCAAACAAGGAAACCCTCATGTATATACCATAAGTCTCAAGTTGTGAATCTCTAATCATTGATCCCAACTAAGAAGTAAAAAGGACAGTAAAAGAAATAAGATATTAACACATCGTATTTATAATATCTTCCACTATCACTGGAGAGATAGAATAAAATACTAACACATAATTTTGTATACTTTAAAAAGTAACATATCTCAGTCGTATAGTTCAATGATAGGTCGTATTCAAAATCGTCATCTGTCATACTTAGGCTATCAAGTAATTGTCTCAGTGCAACGGACTACCCTGTAGGTATCCTGAACTGTGTACACGGCTCATTAGTCTCATCGCGATCTTAGTGCATAACATGAGTGCGGGACGGACTATCGAATAGGCATCCTAGAAATACGGCTCACGAGCCTCATCGCACCTTAGTGCGGGATGGACGGCTAGATCAAGCTTCCTAAAATCCGACTCAATGGTCTGTACATATGGAATATCGACGCACTACCTCATGTAGTACTGAATTGAGCTCATCAGCGATATCCACCTCATATAAATCTTTGTATCTCAAGTATGTCGACGCACTATCCCATATAGTACTAAGATATGCTCATCAACAACATTCAGCTCTTGTATAAACCATGTATATTTGGTATGTCGACGCACTATCCCTTATAGTACTGAGTTGTGCTCATCAACGACATCCAACATGTATATGAACTATATCTAATTCAAATATGATCAAATCAAAATTTATCATAATCCCCTTGGGATTCTTAATTATATAACATAACATATTCATGAATAAACGTGTAACATCAAGCGGCTCAAAACTCCGCGAACGCACATTAAAACGGCGCAACACAGCTCCACAAAACGAACAGGAAAAACAGACGTGACGCCTATTAGAAAAACAAGCATATCTTTCTCTAGTAAAACTATTTTTATAAATGGTTTTCTGTTTTGTAAATTAGATTCACACATCTTTTAAATGACATAAGTTTGGTTCAATTTGGAGTTCTTTTGTTATCCCAAATCTCCAGTTAAACATTATATATGTGCATCCATTTTTGTGCAGGACATGTTGTTAGTAAATATAACATATCTTTCTCTATACTTTTTAAAAATGGTATTCTATTTTAAAAACTAGATACATATATCTTTCATTTGGCACTAGTTTGGTTAAATTTGGAGTTTATTTTCTAGTTCAAAATCTCAGTTAAACATAATATAATTGCTGCAGTTTTCTACAGAAAATATTTATTTAGTACATCTCTTAAATTTCTCATATATAAATGAAATTATGAAAAATCCTAATAATCATGATCATGATACTATCATAAACAGCAAGAAAAATTTACTAATCTTGCATTGGTTTATGTTTTAACATCAAAATTTTAACTTTTATCACATCATGTTAAGATTCAAGCATGAAAATACATATTCAACATCATATTAAACATCTAACTAGTTATTTAACTATGGGGAAGGGTTTAGATGAAGATAATCTTACCTTAGACATCGTTCTAAGCCTCTGAAATAACCAACAACTAAAAAGAAGTGCAACCAAGCCGTTTTCCCCTTGCTACACGTTGTTGACCTCGCCCTCGTGTTGATATTTGCTTCACAAAGCTCCCAAAATTATTAACTTTAGGACTAGGGATTCAGAGAGAGGAAGAGGGGCTATTAGGGTTTGAAACTCTGATGTAAGGATGTTAATTTTCATGAAAACACATGTTTATATATATGCAAAGCCAAAATAAACCCGTTTGACCCGAACCGGGAATCCTAATCTGACTAGGAAAATGACCTTTGATATTTTGCCCATAACTTTCATGTCCGACCTCAGAATGAAGTGATATAAGACTTGTTGGAAATCTCTTGAAGATACCTACTACTTTTATCTTTTAAGTTTTTCCAAATGCTAACTACATCTATGAGAAAAATATAAAATCTCTTTGCTGGTCATAAATTTTTAAATTTATACATCAAGCATGAATTGTGCATTTGCTCTTATATATATACATATATACATTGAATTGATCTCAAACCAATTCCTAGCATACTCAAATATCATAATATTCTATTTATAAATATATAACATATTTATTATTATTTATCATAAAATATTCAAATTTTTGGGGTTTTACAACATCAATCTAAAGGTTTCATTGCCAAAGGTCAGGAAAACAAAGTCTACAAACAAGTTAAATCTCTGTATGGTCTTAAACAAGCTCTTAAACAATGGCATCAGAAATTTGATAGAGTCATTATACAATATGGCTTCACTATGAATGAACACGATAAGTGTGTTTATTCTGAAGTGATTAATAATGACTATATCATCCTATGTCTCTATGTTGATGATATCCTTACTTTTAGAATAACTCTTGAAGAAATATTAAAAGTTAAGGATTATCTCTCCAAGAACTTTAACATGAAAGACTCAGGTCTTACCGACATGATACTTAGAATAAAAATCACTAGAAACACTAGAGGAATATCCTTGAGTCTTTCTCAAAGTATTGAGAAAATGCTAATCAAATTTAATTTTGTTGACTCTAAATCAATTTCTACACCTTATGACTCTTCTATACCCATGAAGAAGAATGAAGGTGAACTTGTCTCCCAGCTGAAGTATTCTCAGCTGATTGGATCTCTCCTATACATATCCAACCGCACCAGTCCCGATATAGCTTATGCTATAGGGAGACTAAGCCGGTATACCAGCAACCCTAGCAAAGATCACTGGATTACTATGACGCCCCAGGGTTCACACAAGGCTGCAGTCCAAGGTAAAACCTAGATTGTTAAACCTGCCAAGCACCAAACACCATGCTATGATATGTTTCACCATCATAGTCACTATCTCGCTAGTGAAAACAACAAATAGGTGAAGGTACAAAATAGGTAAATAATAGAAGTAGTAAAAAATCAGATATGCACAGAAGAAGTATATCAACAAATGAGCCCAACCAAAATAGAATAAAAATATCTCTGAGTCTGAAATACATCTCAACAAAATGAGTCAAATAAAATCTCACTAAGACACTCAGCCTCTACAAAATGAATACAACTCTAAGGTATGTTTTAGACCATAGAGGGGGGGGGGTGATTAGGTTCTTGTGCTAATCTAATCCGATTTTATGCTAATTAAAACTAATACAAATATATTCTTGTAAGATAAATATACAAGAGTTATAAGCAAGAATAAGCAATATGAAGAAAAAGATATATCCTAGCAAAGAGGTAATATATGCAATGATATATAAACTAACACAATGGTGAAATAAACATAAACAAGATAAGAGTGATAGTGTAAATAAACAATGCAAACACACAATATGATCACGAAGTTTGGACCTTCCGTCCTACGTCTCCGCTCCCCACTCCCGGGGAGAAATCTACTATCACAACCGGGTTTTCTATGATCACCAGAATAACGTTTACACCTCATAATTTCATTCACGGAGTTCGGTCCACACGACCTACGTCTCCGCTCCTCACCTCAAGGATATCTCCACTTCACACTTGGTTTTCTAGCTAGCCGAAAATTTTACAATCTCATAATATAACAAATGATTTGTTCTCTACAAAAGATGAGAACTCAATGTAAGCTCACTCTCTAGGTTATACAATCCCACAACCCAATTATACTATGAATGTAAATACATTAAGCTTAATAGGTTGTGTATGAACAAAGAGATATAAATCAAAACTAAACTCAATATAGTTCTAGCTTAATAACAATGATAATCAAATATATAAAAAGAGCTAGAAATAGAGTTTAGAAAACTTCTCAATAGATCAAGAGATCGAGGGAGAGTAGTTGGATGCCCAAACACCAATAGACAATCTCCTCAAGCTCTTGTGAAATTGATTTCACAAACTCAAACTCTCAAATGCTTAAAAGCTTCTTTAACAAATTTAAACAACACTTAAACCCTTGTTAAAACTTTGTTAAAATATTTCTTAGATACTACTAAAAGATGAGAGCAAGGGGGTATTTATAGCCTCCCAAAACCTCAGCCAAAAACCTAATAGAAAAGACCAAAAGACCACATAATCAGAAATCAGATTCTGTACAAAAATGATCGTTGGACGATCGGCGGTCGACCGTGGGAATTTTTTGGTCGACTGCGAGCAACAATAGAAACAAAATACGGCTCTGGACGTCAGCTGGTCGACTGTGACGGTCGACCGCGAGAACATCCGGTTGACCGTCACGGTCGACCGCGAGCCTCAAAAAAACTTCCTGAGTCTCTGGACTCAGGGGCGGTCGACCGCAAACAGACACATGAATTGACAAGTTTGAAAACTGTTTTCTGATTTTAAAACCCTGTTTAAAACTATCAAACAAATTCTAAAAATTATAAAACTTTGGGAAATGATTGTAGACATGATAATGAACATGCTACAAAAACTGGTTTTTAAAAAGGACCTCCCAAATGAGAAATATCATTATTTTGCAAAATAGTCCAAAACATGAAAATGTAAACACATGAGTTTTGACATTTTAGCTTAACCATGTTTTGAAACATTACAAAATGATTTTGTAGACTTGAAGAAAGATGCAAACTATTGTTCTGAAGTCTATAAATAATAAATAAATTATTTTATCAAAATACACATATAATGCACTAAAACTTGATTTCATTGAACTAAATAAAATTGATATTGATGAAATCATATATATGCATGTAAGTATGAAACAAAAATATATTTTCTAATTATATTCAATTGTTTCAT
>BQKN01063807.1:219592-262596 GCA_022839385.1 Asparagus kiusianus | reverse complement strand
ACTCACATGCAAAAGAACAATAAGAACACATGTGTATATATAACATCATGAAGGGTGTTACAAAGATTTTAAGATGTATATATACAAACCAAACATTTATCATACTAGCCCTAAAGAGATGAAATGAGGATCCAAAAAGGCATCATTAAAAAAATGTTTATGAAGGAGGATCCATGAAGAAAAATAATTTGCTTATATGTAGGGGGATAAGGAAACAAAATCAAGAATGGATATTTTCAAAATAAATCATAACAATGTATGGATTTATGAAATCAAAAGAAGAAGAACATGAGAATCATGCAAAAAGTTTTCAAATGAAAACAAATCAACCAAAAAAATCATAAATCAAAGTTTATATCCAAAAATGATATTTGATTAAATAATAAAAAAATTTTGAAGAACTTGATCAAACCACATATAGAATGCATTATAAGGCACACATAGATGATCAATAAGCACAAACACATAAATATCATCATATAAGTGAAGTATAATGAATTCAAAGAAACAAATCAAAACAAAATTTTTGACAAAATGTAAGAGAGGCAACAATTTATCAAGCTCTTAAGCTTGTAACAACCCATATAAGGGCTTTTAGTACCCGGTAAATAAGATTTGGGAATAAACACCCAATAAATCCGGGGTGTTATATAAACACAAACCTCTCATGAAAATTAAAACTCATAGTCATGAAAATAAAAGAATTGATCAAAGAAGGATTGTTTTCATATTAAAAAAATTTTAAAGCATAATTTTCAAAACCAAGAAAAGGAAGAAGTAAAAGTACTAAAATTCTTGGTTCAAAAATCATTTTGGTGCCCCAAAATTCTTGGTGTCAGATTGGTTAGGGACATGACCCCTATCATTCAAGCTCAAAGCCCTAGGGTTATGAACCTTCTTGGGCATATGTGGTGCACGGGATCTTTCATAGCAATAATCACTCAAATGACCCTTCCAATTGCAATATGTACAATGGAAAGTAAACATTTGCTTATGTTGACCATTAAAAGGTGCACGTGGAATGTTTGCAAACAAAGGTAAATTATTTGAAGCATTTTACAAATGTGAAACATTATCAAAACAAAACTTTCCTAAGTGGCCAAATCTATCACAAACATTACATTTGTAAACATGTGGTCTACTAGAAGTATTTAGCAAATGAGATTTTTTTTTCAAATCAAAACAATATTCGGCCAAATGATCAAAATGACCACAATGATCACATTTGAATACACTAGCATGCTTATGATAAACTTTGTGAGAATGAGCATGTGAATGTGTAAGTGTATAAGATGAAGAAGCTACATGAGATGCACAAGAGGCATTAGAATACTTATGTTTGTGTGCATCATAGTAAAATTTAGCTAAATGGCATTTACGGTCGCAAATAGAATACTTGTAAACTTTACTATATATGTGTGCATAATGAATGGATGATTTAGACTTGGCACACATATGCATAAGCTTCTTATGATTATTAATGCATGTATTAAGAGTTGAGTCTAAGGATGAAATGTGATTTTTAACAACATTCAACTCATCATTTGGCACATATGTATTAACATTAGAAGTCGAACATAAATAGTTATTTATAAAAGAAGCAGTATCATTTTTTATGTTCTCTACTTTTAATGTAGCATTATCTTTTTCATGAGATAAGCTAGTTATAGATGTGGTTAATTTTTCATTTTTCAAAATTAACATGTTATTGTTTTATTTAAGTGTGGTATTTTCTTTTGCAATGACATCCAATTTTGACACTAGCTCCTCATGATCGGATTCTAAATTATCATGCTTGCTTTTTAAATTAATAAAATATTTATGTAATTTGTTAAAGGCATGTAATAAATTTTCACTAGCACAAGCAAGTTCATCGCTAGATAAATCATTAATCGATTCGAACTCGTAAACCTCACTAGGGCTATCGCCTAGTGGTCGTGTGTATGATACTCCATATGAACTTGAAGCGAGATCATCCAAAGCTTGTCGGATCGCCTCCAAGTCCCCTTGATGTGCTTCAATAAGCTTCCATAAGTTGTAAGCACTATCAAAATGAACAAACTTGTTAGACATAGATGAATTAAGAGCATTTAGCAAATATTCTAACAAAATCTTGTTCATTGTAAACATCCTTTTATCATGTTTGCTCCACTTGGATTTCTCCAACATTGGCACAATATAAGCACAATCAATAATTTCCCATAAATCAATATTTTTAGATTGAACAAATATTTTGAATCTAAAACACCATTGAGTATAGGGAAAACATTAACTTTAGGAGCAATACTAGAATCATAGCCTAAACAAGATGCATCATTCATATCCATAATTTATAAAAATATGCAAGCAAGATACAAATGCAATCAAAACAAGATTAGCACAAAAAGTTAACTTAGATCTTTAACTCAAGGTGATTAGACCTTAAATCAAAGAGCACCATCCTCTGATACCAATTGTTAGACCCTAGAGGGGGGGTGATTAGGGTCTTTTGCTAATCTAATCCGATTTTATACCAAATTAAAACTAATACAAATATATTTTTTAAAGATAGATATACAAGAGTTATAAGCAAGAATAAGCAATATGAATAAAGAGATATATCCTAGAAAAGAGGTAATATATGCAAGGATATATAAACTAACACAATGGTGAAATAAACATAAACAATATAAGAGTGATAGTGTAAATAAACAATACAAACACACAATATGATCACGTAGTTCGGACCTTCCGTCCTACGTTTCCGCTACCCACTCCCGGAGAGAAATCCACTATCACAACCGGCTTTTCTACGATCACCCGAATAACATTTACACATCATAATTTTATTCACGGAGTTCGGTCCCCACGACCTACGTCTCTGCTCCTCACCTTGAGGATATCTCCACTTCACACTCAGTTTTCTAGCTAACTGAAAACTTTACAATCTCACAATATAACAAATGATTTGTTCTCTACAAAAGATAAGAACTCAATGTAAGCTCACTCTCTAGGTTACACAATCCCACAACCCAATTATACTATGAATGTAAATACAATAAGATCAATAGTTTGTGTGTGGACAAAGAGATATAAATCAAAACTAAACTTAATATAGTTCTAGCTTAATAACAATGATAATCAAATATATAAAAAGAGTTAGAAATAGAGTTTAGAAAACTTCTCAATAGATCAAGAGATCGAGAGAGAGTACTTGGATGCCCAAACACCAATAGACAATCTCCTCAAGCTCTTGTGAAATTGATTTCACAAACTCAAACTCTCAAATGCTTAAAAGCTTCTTAAACAAACTTAAACAACACTTAAACCCTTATTAAAACTTTGTTAAAACATTTCATAGATACTACTGAAAGATCAGAGCAAGGGGGTATTTATAGCCTCCCGAAACCTCAGCCAAAAACCTAACAGAAAAGACCAAAAAGCCCACAGAATCAGAAATCAGATTTTGTACAAAAACAATCGTTGGGCGATTGACCGTGGGAATTTTTCGGTCGATAGCGAGCAACAATAGAAATGAAATACGGCTCTGGACATCAGCCGGTCGACCATGGCGGTCGACCACGAGAACATCCGGTTGCCGTCACGGTCGACCGTCACGGTCGACTGTTATGGTCGACCGCGAGCCTCAAAAAAAACTTCCTGAGTCTCTAGACTCAGGGGCGATCGACCGTGACGGTCGACCGCAAACAGACACATGAATTGACAGGTTTGAAAACTTTTTTCTGATTTTAAAACCATGTTTAAAAATATCAAACAAATTCTAAAAATTATAAAACTTTGGGAAATGATTGTAGAAACTGGTTTTTAAAAAGGACCTCCCAAATGAGAAATATCATCATTTTGTAAAATAGTCCAAAACATGAAAATGTAAACACATGAGTTTTAACATTTTAGCTTAACCATATTTTGAAACATTACAAAATAATTTTGTAGACTTGAAGTAAGATGTAAACTATTGTTATGAAGTCTATAAATAATGAATCTAGTATTTTATAAAAATACACATATAATATACTAAAACATGATTTTATTGAACTAAATAAAATTGATATTGATAAAATCATATATATGCATGTAAGTATGAAACAAAAATATATTTTCTAATTATATTCAATTGGTTCATATTAAAACTTGAAAACTCAAAACCATGTATGTATATATATAACTAAATATACATAGAAACCAAAACTTAACTTATGTATACATATATAACTATATATATATATATATAAAAAGAAACCAATAAAATGTGTGCGCATATTATATTGAGCTTAAATTACCAACACACATAATATAACACCTAAACTAAATGTTACCCAAGCAATCTTGATCTTCAATAAGCTTGACTTGGTACACTTACGAATGAATCTTGAACTTGAACTGCACTGCTTCAACCACTATATCCGCCAACCTCCATTTGATATGATCGTGAATGCTCGATTCCATCCATCCTCCAACTTGTTATTTGTCTACAATAAATAAATAAATACAAATACTAGACAAACAATATTAGTGGTAAATTATTTGTTAAATATCATCAAAACAAAGAGACCAACAGTATGAACAATGAACATCAATATATAGTGGAGTTTCAACTGTTAAAACTGTGCGACGATAACTATGCTAGAACTCAGTCATCCTGTTACTCTCCGAAACTCTAATCTGTCTGAAAGATACAATTTAAAAAAAAGAACAACAACAAGAGCGTCAAAGCGCTATAGCAAGATCACCTCCATCCGCCCCTAGGGAAAGGACTGCTAGATGAAGTGGAGGCTCTATCTATTAAGCATAGTCTACCGATATCATTTTCTCCATATCTAATGGAGTTAATATTTAGACACCTATAAGGCAAGACGTAGTACGTCGAGCGAAATACTCTAAATAAGAAAACCCTCATATATATACCATATGTCTCAAATTGTAGATCTCTAAATACCAATTCCAACTCTATGAATGAAAACAACACTCAAAAGAAAATACTCCAAGCCTAAACCATATAGGATCAATGTCACAATCTCGAACTACTTCTCAAGTAGTTGGTGCAATAATAAGAGAATATCATGTATGCCACAAGGAATATGCCCTACTCAAGGGTAATCTAACATGAGAGTAACTACAACTGATGATACATATATGTGTGCATCTCCTTATACAATAGCGATACTCTTGTAATATTCTTACTCAATCGCTCTGGGGTAATAGATTTTGCTTCCTTATTCTGGATACATAAAATAACGATACTATTGTAATACTTATACTCAATTGTTCTGTGGTAAATAGGTTTTATTGTCCTATTTCGGATACATGAAATGACGATACTTTTGAAATACTCTTACTCAATCGTCCTGCAGAAATAAGTTTTATCTCCCTATTCTGGATACATGAAATGATAATATTTTTATAATATTCTTACTCAATCGTCTTGTGGAAATAGGTTTTATCTCCCTATTCCGGATACATGAAATGATGATACTTTTATAATACTATTACTCAATCGTCCTGCAAAAATAGGTTTTATCTCCCTATTCTAGGTACATGAATAATTATACTTCTTTACATGTTCTTACCAATTCAACTTGCGATAAAAGAATGTTAACACAATATAAACTAAGAATACGTGCACATATCTCGGTGTGTGTGTCCATAACTGATGTTCAATAATATCTCAGATGCTAAACAACTCTTAATCATTATAATATAATAGTACAAGATCGAGAATCTCTCTCGAAAATAACAAACAAGAGCAAAACTCAAGAAACTTTCACGTTATATATCAATTATTTCAAATCAGCACATTTACAGTTTTTTACAGAATATATCGTTAGTCAATTGAGTATATCTTTCTCTAAACAAACTTCTTTTAAGAATAGTTTTTTGTTTTAGAAACTAGATTCACATAGCTATCATTTGGCACTGGTTTGGTTTAGTTTGGAGTTCATATGTTATCTCTAATTTCCAGTTAAATGTTATATATGTGCAGTAGTTTTTTTACAGAATGTATCATTAGTAAATTGAGTATATCTCTCTTTACGAAAACTATATTTAGGAAAGGTTTTCTGTTTTGAAAACTAGATTCATATATATTTCAATTGGCATTAGTTTGGTTCAATTTGGTTTTTATTTGTTATTTCAAATTTTTAGTTAAATAGTATATATGTGCAGCAGTTTTTCTGCAGAAAATAACAAGCATGATTATTTGCATAATAAATTATATTTAAACCTTCAATCATGTTTAAAACATACTAAAACATATATAAAACATGTAATAACACTTAAACTTTGATAATCACTTACTGAAATTCTCTCAAACATAAATCAAACTCTTGTGTTAATCTAATTAGTATTTTTCAACCTAATTAACCAAATTCTTTAATCTAAAGCATGAACATTTAACATATTAAACATAAGCAAGATTACCAAATAACTTAGAAAAGATATACATTCATTAAATTATATTTTTAATACTTAGGTATCACGAACCTAGGGTTTTCTTATATTTAATCCACATGTAAACTCAGTTAAATGTCAAATTAGGGTTTAAAGATGATTAGGACATGATTAACAATTTAAAAATATGAAATTTTGAAGAACCCTAATAATCATGATCATGTTTCTATTAGAAACAGTAAGAAAAACATGTAGATCTAATATTTATTTAAGATCTAACAACAAAAATCTATTCTTTTTTCACATTAGATTAAGATCTAAGCATGTAAACACAATTTAAACTTATAAACTAGTTATTTAACTATGAGGATGAGTTTGGATGTAAGTGATCTTTCCTTAATATCATGTGCAAGCCTCTAAAACAAATAGCAAGTAATCCACAAGTATAAACAACCCGTTCTCCCTCGCCACACATCGATGATCTCGACATCGTGTCGGTGTTTTGCTTCACAAAGCTCTTCAAACTCATAAGAAAAAGATTTAAGGTTTTTGAGGAGAGAGGGTGGCTGGTAGGGTTCATAGATATGATTAAATAAAGAAATTTTCATGAAAAATATAGGTATTTATAGATGCAAACCTAAAACAAAGCTATTTGACCCGAACCAGGAAACCTAGTCTGACTAAGAAAATAACCTTCGGTATTTTAGCTGTAACTTTCTCATCCGACCTCAGAATGAGGTGATCTAAGATTTTTTGAAAAGTTGTTGAAGAGATCTACAAATTTAGTCTTTTACACATTTCCAGACTATGACTGCATCGGTATGAAAAATATAGAAACTCATAACTGATCATTATTCCCAGATTTTCACTCTTTTGGCATTTGTGCATATTTTGTGTATTTGCACTCATATTTTCACAAATATACCTTAAATTGATCTCAAATCAATTCTTGTCATACTTAAACATCAAAATATGTTATTTTTCACTATATAACATATTCATCATTATTTATCATAAAATATTCAAATTTACGGGGTTTTACATTCTTCCCCCTTAAAAGAATTTCGGTCCCCAAAATTTCGCAATCATATCTCGTACCATTAATCCCTAGATATGAATCACTAGCAATATTTATGCTTAACAATCTAAAATACGAATCTCCCACTTAACCCCTAAATAAGCAGAACTAGTACGTCGGGTGAAAAATACAAACAAGGAACCCCATATATATACCATGTATTCCGAATGATTAGGAGCTAAGTGTTAATACCCCCATTCTAGCTTTAAATATAAATATGACCATATAGAAAAAATCAAAAAAAATTATAAACATCAATAAGTTATAAGCAAAACAATTTACCCACTCAAACAGTTGTGGATAATCACGACGCATATCTTCCTCGCGCTCCTAAGAAGCCTCCTTATCTCTTTTCTATCTCTATTGAACTTTAACTTAATGTATTACTTCCTTTGTAAGCCTCTCGTCCTCTTTAGTAAGAATGCAACCCGTGATCTCCAAGATAGTTAAATCTATCTGAAATTCAAATTTTGGTGCATCAACCACCCTTTGCTGCTCCTCGTCACGCAATTACTTCTAAATTATCAAAACATGGAAAACATTGTGTATACTCGATGTTGATGCTAGAAGATCTAGCCCATACGAAACGGCTCAAAAAATATTCAACTCTCATGAACGGACCAATATATCTCGGGGTAAACCTTCCCCGTCTACCGAGTCGCTGAACTCGTTGGTGATATTTTCAATAATATATAGTTGCTAATCTAGAACAACGGTCATCGTCTCTGGTTTGCGTAACTCTTCCGACAACTATGCGCTACAAGAATACGCTCCGAAACCTCTGTTACCTTCCCTGTAGTCTGCCTCACAAGCTCCTGTCTAAGTAATAAACTTTCTTATAATTCTACCCAATGAATAAACAATCTATAATGCCTCCCGTACTATGCTTCGTACGGTGTCATACCAATAGTCTATGATAAATAATATTATAATCACACTCAATCAATGGGATATGATCCTCCTAGCTATCCTGCAAGTCTATAATACATATTTACTACTTGTTTTCCGACACTTGGTTTACTCTCTCCGTTTGTTCATCCATCTGCGGGTGAAAAACACTAGAATATCACACTGGCTCCCTAACAAATTCTAGAAACTCCTCCAGAAGTACCTCTTCACATCTTTGTACATTTTCATTGTACCTGGATATACTGTATATCTGGTATGATACGCCTCAACTGTCGTAAAATATAAGTTATACCCTCTGGGTCTGCATCAAAACACCTCCTAGTCCTGCTAATGACGTGTTCACGTAAACGACGAATGTTGTATCACTACTTAGAAAAATCAAAATTGTTACTGTAGTCTATCTAGCCTTAATAGTCTCAAGGCTTCCTGGCACCCCGTGCCCAAAGCAAACTATACACCCTTCTTCCTAAGGTGTGTAAGTTATATATGTTTGCCTTCTTATTTTGATGATGTTTAACAAACAATTTACTACTAATGTTGTTTGTCTAGTATTTGTGTTCTCTTAATTATTGTAGACAAACAACATGGTTAGAGGTTGGATGGATTGCGCTTCAACGATCATATCCAAAGGAGGTTGGCGGAATGTCGGTGAAGCATTGCAATTCAAAGTTAAAGATCAAGTTCAAGCTTCATCCGTGAGATTACCAAGTCAAGCTTAATTGAAGATCAAGATCAAGCTTGGGTAATCTAGTTTAGGATTTATATTATGTGTGTTAAGTACTCTAAGCTCAATTATCTATACACACACATTTTATTGGTTTCCTTGTATATATATGTAGTCACATATATATACAACATAAGTTTTGGTTTTTATGTTTATAAATATGAAATTACATATTTCATATTTATTATTGTGATTTGGTTTAACTACTTAGATATAAAACATATGAGTATTTGTAAAAGCAAAATGGTTTTATTTTCTATTATATTTGTAAAAATATTATTTTTGCAGTTTATGGACTTAATAACAATCATATACATATATTATTAAGTCTACAAAATCATTGTGCAAAGTTTCAAAACATGGTTTAGCCTAAATGTCAATATTCATATGTTTATATTTTCGTGTTTTGGACTATTCTGTAAAATGATGATATTTTTCTTTTGGGAAGTCCTTTTTGGAAACCAATCACTGCAGCATGTTTATTATCATGTCTATAATCATTCCCCAAAGTTTTACATTTTTTGGAATTTATTTGATATTTTTAAACAGTGTTTTAAAATCAGAAAAACAGTTTTCAAAATCAGATTTTCTGTAATATTAGTTTTCGGTCGACCGTACCGGTCGACCGTACCGGTCGACCGCTCAATTGTTCATTTGTTTCTAGGCAGCAGAGAGTTTTTCGGTCGACCGTACCGGTCGATCGAGATCTCGATATTTCCATCGGTCGACCGCACCGGTCGACCGAAGAAGTCCCAGCTTGTTTTCTCCGTTTGGAACCTGGATCGCGGTCGACCGCGAGAATTTTCGGTCGACCGCCAATATATCCGTTGGTTCCCTAACGGCTATTTCTGAGCTGTTTTTTCTGGGACTTTTTGGACTTTTGCTTGGGGGTTTTGGCTGAGATTTCAAGTGGGTATAAATACCCTATTGTTGTTCTCCTTCAAGCCAAGCTAAGAAGTTTTTTTAACAAGGGTTTTAAAAAGAGTTTAAGTGTGGTTTTACTGGTTGTTTAAGTTTGGTTTTTGTTTACAAAGGAGGAAGCTTCACTGTAGATTGAGGGATTCTTTTCTTAATCTTCTTCATCATCTTCTTTGTGTTTTAGAGAAGTTTTCTAACTCTTTTCTCTAGCAATTTTATTATTGTTTTTTATATTCTTATTGCTAGTTTGCTATTTGAGTTAGATTTGATTTCACTCATTGTGTACACACACCCACATGAGCTTATTATATTGTCATACATAATATAGTTGGGTTGGTGAGAGTTGTAACAATTGAGTGTGAGCTTTCATAGAGTTCTCATACATATTAGAGAACAATCATTTATTGTATTTGTGCTTAATTGTGAGATCACTTTGTAATACACTTGTACACCGAGTGAGGAGTGTGTGGTGAGAGTCGGGGATCGTTCTAAGAGGAGTGGCGTCGGTTGACGAACCTAGGAGAGGTTGTAACCGAGCACTTGAGGGAGACACGACTAGGTCCAACACTTGTGTGGGTGTAGAGTGTGATTGCATAGTGTTTGTTATGTAAGAGTTTTCGGTGAACTTGTAAACCGAGTGTGTAGAAGTTCCGGCTTCCAAACCGGGTTGTGATAGTGGATTTCTCCCCGGGAGTAGGGAGCAGAGACGTAGGATGGAAGGTCCGAACTCCGTGATCATTTGAGTGTGTTTGAGTTTGTCATTGGCGCATTTGCTTTTGCACTTATCTTATATCGCCAATTGTGCATTGCTCATTTATTTCATCCACTATCTAGTTCATATTGTTTACCCTTGTGTTAGTTTACATATCCTTGCATATATCATATTGTATATCTCTTTGGTAGGATATATCACCTTGTGCTAGTTTTATATCCTTGCACATACATTACCTATATCTCTTTGTTAGGATATATCTTATTGTTCATATTGATTATCCTAGTTCATATAACTTGTTATATTTTGTACTTGATAGGATAACTTGTTAATTAATTTTTATTAGCATTTAATCGGATTAGATTAGCATAAGACCCTAATCACCCCCCTTCTAGGGTCTAACAATATCACAATCTTTAAAAAGTTCCGAATGAACTTTCTCGCATACCCTACCAAAACTACGAATCTCTGTAATGGTTCTTAGTGGCTCCCAATCAAGTACAGCCTCAATAATGGATGGATCCACTGTTATGCTCCCCTGCTGTTGATGTTGCCTAAAAATCTGATCTCTTTTAGCCAAAACTTGTATTTACTGAACTCAATGTATCATTGATACCTCTAATCTCGATTGTCCACTATGCCCGTAATGCTAATAGAGGATGCTGCTCATGTTCTGTCTCCGATCCCGAAAAGATAAGGATGTCATCGATAAAACGACTACAAACTGGTCCTAACATGGACAGAAAACACGGTTCATTAAATCCATGAATACCGTGGGTGCATTGGTCAGCCCAAATGGCATGACAAGAACTAAAAAGATCTATATCGAGTAAGAAAAGATGGTTTTAGGAATATCCATTTACCGCACTCACAACTGGAAATAACTAGAACAAAGATTAATTTTTTAGAAATGTTGCGATCCCCGCAGCTGGTCGAGCAAGTCATAAATCCTCGATAATTGATACCTGATCCGGGTAGTGACTTGCTCAACTCACGATAATCTATACATAATGCATGTTACCGTCCTTCTTCTCCATGAAGAGGACTGGTGCTCCCATAAAAATGACTCCGACAAATAAAATCCTGAGTTAACAACTCATCTAGCTGAGTCTGTAGCTCCCTCATCTCAGCGGGTGCCATATGATATGATAGGGTACTCGGAATATCTGTATGGTGCCTGCTACAACTCGATGCAGAAAAACAACCTCTCTTACTGGAGAAAATGTAGGTATGTCCTAAAAGACATCCTGATACTCTGAGACAACTCCGGTCTCGCTCAAAATTACACCCCGATCCTCTATCATCACCTTCTTGATGTATGCCAGAAATGACTCTGTATTCTGGTTACCCTATGAGATTGCTACTATCAATATAATCCTAACGAAGGCTCATAAGTGTACTATTTTAGCAAAATAGTCGATACTGATATTATAGGATGATAATCATTTCATACCAAGAATGACGTCAGAATTCGACATCCACAAAACGACCATGTCAAAGATGGACTCAAACTCATCTTTACTGATAACATCTCCTACATATACACTCTAATAGAGACACATCCTCTAGAGGAGTAGAAACTGATAATAGAACATCTAAGGGATGAGTAAATAACTGAAGCTTATATGTGAAGGCATGAGATATGAAAGAATACAAAGTTCCTGAATCAAATAAGATTCGAGCTGGATAAGAATTTACTAAGAAAACTCCATTCGTACTATGCTCATGCAGTATGACTGCATAAACCCTATCGGTGGCTAGCTACTACTGTACTATCGGTGGTGGAACGTATGGGTCCATCTGACCCTGATGAATACTCTGAAAAATACAATTCTGGCCTATTGACCCATAAATCCTCGAAATAACCGGTAGTACATCTATCCTTCGATGCTGGCCGTAACCACGGCTCTAAGACTATTGATCCTGACCTCTATCATGTTGATCTCCTGCTGGTATACTACGATAATTCTTTGATCTATATCCGATCTTGTTACAATTATATCATGTGTCCTGAATCATGCGCTGCCACGGCACTATCAAACCATGTGGTGCTATATTCTTATAATGTCTTTGTTGCTGATGGTAAAAATCCTTACCCCACTGCTGGGGTCCTCTAGATCCCACAATAGGCCTCTTGTCCTTATCATTGCAATCATGCTGGTCTTGATTTCATAATTAACTATAGGCATATTTTACTACTTTAATCGAACTAGCTCTAACTACTTGTCGAAGAAGTAAACAAAAATTTTCCAAATAAGTGATATACGCTATCCCGGCAAAAATCTAAAATCGTAGCTATCCTTTGCTGCTATTCCCCGGTGATGTCCTCTATGCTGAATATTTTTAATCTCTAGTTTGGTACTGAGTCGATGTTAAGAAATTTTTATATATTCCTATTTATTTATAAGTTGCACATGAATCTAGTGTGCCCTGTACTATGGTGTCCTCAGTGTCTGATATCCTTCCTATTCTTTCAGAGCCAAGCCTCGTGATATGCGGTTCTATCAACAGCTGATTGTGATGATGATGAAATCATTGGTATTGCCTCTTCATTAGGTATGACTAGTACAATTGGTGGTGGAATTCCAGAAAGTGATACTGTTGGCGAAAACGGATACGCCTCTTGCTCCTCGAGTGTTACAAAATCTTACTACAAACGGTGCCATAAAGTCGATCAGATACTGTGGAGCCTGTTACGGCTCGAGCTCTGCTTGCCCAGCTCTCCGGGTATGAGTTTTATCTCGACTGTATCCTCGTCCTAACATTTATAATATCGAGAGGAGAGCTTATGATCACAGTAAGTAAGACCTCAAACATATACATATATATATATAACGTATCACAATACGTATACATAACATATAGTATTCACGCAAATACTTTAAATCAACATAAAAATATTGACATAAAAAAATTCGAAATTTTGAGATATACGCACATATCGTCCTCACTCATTCTAGGACTTCCTAGCGGACTCTATACATGAATCCTAGAAAACTCTATCCTAGCTCTACAATTTGACATATGGATGATCCTAATGATGCTGGAACTAGAGCTCGGATACCAACTGTGACGTCCCAGGGTTCACACAAGACTGCAGTCCAAAGTAAAACCCAGATTGTCAAACATGCCAAGCACCAAATACCATGCTACGATATGTTTCACCATCACAGTTACTATCTCGCTAGTGGAAACAACAAATAGGTGAAGGTACAAAACAGGCAAATAATAGAAGTAGTATAAAATCAGATATGCATAGAAGAAGTATATCAACAAATGAGCCTAACTAAAATAGAATGAAAATATCTGAGTCTGAAATACATCTCAACAATGAGATAAATAAAATCTCACTTAGGCACTCAGCCTCTACAAAATGAATACAACTCTAAGGTATGAATAATGAATATAACTATATAGTGGAGCTTCAACTGCTAAAACTGTGCGACGGTGACTATGCTAGAACTCTGTCATCCTGTGGCTCTCTGAAACTCTAATCTGCCTGAAAGATACAATTTAAACAAAAAGAACAATAACAAGAGCTTCAGAGTACTACAGCAAGATCACCTCCATCCGCCCCCAGGGGAAGGGCTATTAGATGAAGTGGAGTCTATATCTATTAAGCATAGTCTACCTACATCATTTTTCCCATGTCTAATGGAGTTAATATTTTTATACCTACAAGACGAGACATAGTACGTCGAGCGAAATAATCCAAACAAGAAAACCCTCATATATATACCATATGTCTCAAATTGTAGATCCCTAAATACCAATTTCAACTCTATGAATGAAAATAACACTCAAAAAAAATACTGCAAGCCTAAACCATATAGGACCAGTGTCACAATCTCGAACTACTTCTCAAGTAGTTGGCGCAATAATAAGAGAATATCATCCAACTGAAAAATCATCATAGGTCATATCATGTATGCCACAAATCAAGTAATGTGCCCTACTCAAGGGTAATCTAACATGGGATTAACTACAACTGAAGATACATATATGTGTGTATCTCCTTATGCAATAGGGATACTCTTGTAATATTCTTACTCAATCTCTCTGTGGAAATAGGTTTTGTCTCCTTATTCTGAATACATAAAATAACGTTACTATTTTAATACTCTTACACAATCGTTATGCGGAAAATAGGTTTTATTGTCCTATTCTGGATACATGAAATGACGATACTTTTGTAATACTCTTATTAAATCGTCCTACAGAAATAGGTTTTATCTTCCTATTCCGGATACATGAAATGACGATACTTTTATAATACTCTTACTCAATCGTCCTGCGGAAATATGTTTTATCTCCCTATTCTGGATACATGAAATGACGATACTTTTATAATACTATTACTCAATCGTCCTGCGAAAATATGTTTTATCTCACTATTCCGGATACATGAATAACTATACTTCTTTATATGTGCTTACCAATTCAACTTGCGACAAAAGTATGTTTAATAACATGCATATACTAAGCATACATGCATATATCTCGGTGTGCGTGTCCATAACTAATGTTTAATAACATATCAGATGCTAAAAAACTCTTAATCATTATAATATAATAGTACAAGATCGAGAATCTCTCTCAAAAATAATAAACAAGAGCGAAACTCAAGAAACTTTCACGTTATATATCAATTATTTCAAATCAGCACATTTGTAGTTTTCTGCAAAACATATCATTAGTCAATTGAGTATATCTTTCTCTAGAAAAACTCTTTTTAAGAATAGTTTTTCGTTTTGGAAACTAAATTCACATAGCTATTATTTGACACTAGTTTGGTTCAGTTTGGAGTTCATATGTTATCTCTAATTTCTAGTTAAATGTTATATATATGTAGCTGTTTTTCTACAGAATATATCATCAGTAAATTGAGGATATCTTTCTCTAGGAAAAATATCTTTAGGAAAGGTTTTCTATTTTGAAAACTAGATTCACATATCTTTCAATTAGCATTAGTTTGGTTTAATTTGAATTTCATTTGTTATTTCAAATTTCTAGTTAAACAGTATATATGTGCAGTAGTTTTTCTGCAGAACATAACAAACATGATTATTTGCATAAGAAATCATATTTAAACCTTTAATCATGTTTAAAACATACTGAAACATATATAAAACATATAACAATACTTAAACTTTGATAATCACTTACTAAAATTATCTCAAACATAAATTAAACTCTTATGTTAATCTAATTAGGGTTTTTTAACCTAATTAACCAAATTATTTAATCTAAAGTATGAACATTTAATATATTAAACATAAGCATGATTGCCAAATAACTTAGAAAAGACATACATTTATTAAATCATATTTTTAATACTTAGGTATCACAAATCTAGGGTTTTCTCATCTTTAATCCACATGTAAACTCAATTAAATGTCAAATTTTAAAGAACCCTAATGATCATGATTATGTTTCTATTATAAACAGTAAGAAAAATATGTAGATCTAATATTTGTTTAAGATTTAATGACAAAAATCTATTCTTTTTTCACATTAGATAAAGATCTAAGCATATAAACACAATTTAAACTTCTAAACTAGTTATTTAACTATGAGGATGGGTTTGGATGTAAGTGATCTTACCTTAATATCATGTGCAAGCCTCTGAAACAAATAGCAAGCAATCGACAAGCATAAACAACCCGTTCTCCCTCGCTACACGTCGATGATCTCGACCTCGTGTCGGTGTTTTGCTTCACAAAGCTCTCCAAACTCATAAGAAAAGGATTTAGGGTTTTTGAGGGGAGAGGGTGGTTGTTAGGGTTCATAGATATAATAAAAGAATGGATTTTTTATAAAAAAAATACATGTATTTATAGAGGCAAACCCGAAACAAACCTGTTTGACCCGAACAAGGAAACCTAGTCTGACTAGAAAAATAACCTTCGATATTTTAGCTGTAACTTTCGTATCCGACCTCAGAATAAGGTGATCTAAGATTTGTTAGAAAGCTGTTGAAGAGTTCTATAACTTTGGTCTTTTACACTTTTCTAGATTCTGACTGTATCGGTATGAAAAATATAGAAACTCATAACTAGTCATTATTCCTAGATTTTTACTCTTTTGGTATTTGTGCATGTTTTGTGTATTTGCACTCATATTTTTACAAATACATTGAATTGATCTCAAATCAATTTTTATCATACTCAAACATCAAAATATGTTATTTTTTACTATATAACATATTTATCATTATTTATCATAAAAATATTCAAATTCACGGGGTTTTATAATTGCCTTAGAAATAGTATTTAAATACTTGAAAGGCATAGTTAATTATTGCTTGACTTACATTAGGTATTTTGATGCTATAGAAGGGTATAGTGACGCTAAGTGGGTCACAGATTCTAACTGTATAAAGTCCACATCTGGATATGTATTCCTTTTTTGTAGTGCTGTTATATCCTAGAAATCTTGTAAGCAAACAGTAATTGCTAGGAGCACCATAAAATCTGAACTGATTTCTCTTGATACCACTTGCACAGAAGCAGAATGATTAAAAGATTTACTCTCTGAACTTCCATTGGTCCCTGAACCCTCTCCTCCAATTTCAATTCACTCTGATTCTAGATCTACCATAGAGCTTCTAAAGCAAGTGCATGTTAATAAAAAACTTAACATATGTATTAAAATAAGATATAAATCTATACAACACCTGCTAGGTAAAGTTATGATCATAGACTTTGTAAATCTGAGAAGAATCTTGTTGACCCTTTGACTAAGGGTTTATCCAGGAGTGTGGTTCTGGATTCATCGAGGGAGATAGGGTTAAGCCCATAAGTGAGGTCACTGACAGTGGTAACACAACCTTTATTTGGAGACTTAGTCCCAATGTAAGTTCAATGTGGTAGAAACAAGCTAGACTGGTAACACTCATGTGGAGCATCGACCAAGATATATTTATATATCATTATGTAGCATTTGCTATTACCCCTTCTCTATGGTGATGATGCTCATATGATACAACTGGTTAGGCTAGGTTTTACTCTTAATAAGTCTAACACATGTATTTCGGAGGGTATGATATCTAGCTATAGTACCCTTGAAGGACTTACCTACATGAGAAGAACCGTAATGGCCACGGTTAGGGGGGCTGGGCTAACCTCTAGAAACTCTTATGAGTCGGTTTATTGTGAGCATGACCTTTAACGCTCAACTCACTTTGCTCAATAGATGAAGACATATTGTATGTGTTATCGTCAATACCTAGTTAAAGGGGCTTAATCAATGCCTAGTCCATTATGTCCCTCAGTTGGTGATGAACCCACTAAGGAAAGGTTAAAAGTCGAAAGCTATCTCTTCCGAATTCACGGTACGAAATGTTGTATAACCTATATATTTTGTAATTTATTGATTTATTTATTGATTTTTGTATTTTTAGTCAAATATTACCTTTTGGGGGGACTGTTGGCTATGTTATTAAGAAAAGACAATTTTGCCTTTGTGAATAGTCCCACATTGGAAAATGAAATGAGTAGTTGGTTGTTTAAATTGCATCTCCTCTTATTGGGCTTTGAATAGTGTTTTGGGTTTTGTATTGTTTGGGTTTTGCATATCACACACACGTGCGCGCACGCATGCCGCGACTCACGCGCGCGCGCACACACCGTGACACACGCGCACACACGTCGTGATGCGCGCGAGCCACGCCATGTTGCACCATACACACATGTTTTTTGTTTTCTCTAGCTTTATTTTGCATGTTTTTCACGTGTGTAACGGTTGCGGGTTTATTGTGTAACGGTCGACATTATGGCGAACATTACCTAATTGATTGCTGAATTTTATAACGCCTCTCTAAAACCCTATATAAGCAGCCTTTCTCATTCTCGAAAAACACACAACAAGTTACACTTCATATTTTGGCATTATTTTTGGCAATCTTCTTCATCTGAGCTGAAGCTCTGTTCTCTCGCCCGAGTACAGAGGTCGGCCGATTCTAGAGGTTTTTACCGTTGGAGAAGAGAGGATCATCTGTATCAGGGCGATAGGCGGGTCCTTTATCTTCTAAGGTAGTGTTTACATGGCTGCTCCCAATTAGGGAAAAAATTTTGATTCTTTTTTACATTCGGGTTTATTTGTGGTTTTGCATGCTATAAGCTTAATATTTGATTTATATCCAACACCAACTACTTTTTTTTCAAGATCTTTTTATTATGTTGATGTGATATATTTTATTTACTTTATTTGAAATTGATTATGACTCTAATATTTTAATTTGAAAAATAAGGTAACTTTCCTAGATAACTAATGTTATTTAGAAGTGTCTTCGATCCAAATAAGATAATTATCCTATCCTCGATCCGAATGAACCTCTTCAAATCAGATAGAGTCACCTATCTTTTCCTTCTTTGAATGTCCATGGAGAATGACATCCAAGATGGAGGAAGCTTGTTGACAATTGCACCAGAAATGAAGGTTTGACAAAGATTGATCTTTTTATCCTTCAGCTTCATAACAAGATTTTCAAGCACTTTGATTTGAGGCAAAACCTCAGTGTCATCTTTGAATTTGAAGTAGAGAAACTTATCAATGAGGTGAGACTTGGAAAGCTTCTCCTCATCCTTGTATTGGGCCTCCAGAGCATCCTAGATTGCCTTTGCAGAGGGTTTTTTGGTGTAAGCATCAGCCAGATGATCGGCCAGGCAGTTAAAGAGATAACCCTTGCAGAAATAATTATCTTTAGCCCAAGAGGCTTCAGACTTAGAATCTTCTTCAAAGTCGGGTTTCTCCTCAGAATCTACATAGTAGATTTTCAGGAGTTCCATCCCGAAGATCAATTTCGACGCCATGCGTTAAAGTTGGATCCGTCAAAGTTCTCTAACTTGAGACAGTCCACTCAAAGAGTCATCGTGGGATCCATGATAGATCAGAAATATTACTTTAAGATTATTAGAGATTGTGGTTAAGTCTGGAACAAAACAGTAAAAGTTGATGTGCTGTAATTTTAAACTTTTTAAGTTAACTGCTATGCGTTTGTTAAATGCTGTGCATAAAGCAATATTTTGCCTACTCTGATGTAAGGATCCCAAGGCCAAATTGCGTCCGAATAGCAGTACAATATAATGGTATGCACCAACCAAGTATTGTCAAGATCTCCTCGATCTATAAGACCTTTTAGTCAAGATAGAGATCTCCTCAATCTCTTAAACCTTTCGATTTAGGCAAAAATCCTTTGGGCATAGGCTCTGCAGCAGCAGCAGCACAACAGTTCCTTCGGGCACGGGCTTTGCACTAGTAGTAACACAATAGCTCAATGTATTTTCGTGTGTATACAAGAGCTCTCCAAGAGCTACCCCAAGAGGCACTATTTATAGGCCTCTAATGCCAGCTCAAGAGTCACCTACAATCAATATAACCATTATAAATCATTATGACTGTAACAACAATTGATTTAAATGTTGTTGTAACTACTGCATGTAGGAACGCCTAAATGCGAAGGTCGCATTGCTCCATGCAGAAAATCAGACGAACCTCATCAAACAAATGAGTTTCACAAATCAGATGAACCTCGTCAGTAAGACAAACTTTATCGAATGAGCGAACCTCATCAGACGGGGCTATCAGACGAGTTTCGCAAATCAGACAAACCTCGTCAGTAAAACGAACCTCGTCGATGAACCTTGTTAAACAAACGAGTGTTCGCAAATCAGACGAACCTTGTTGAACAGACGAAGCTTGTCAAACGGGTCAATCAAACGAGTCTCATAAATCAGACAAACCTCGTCAGTAAGATGAACCTCGTAGAACGGGAGAACCTCATCAACCAAACGAGTTTTATCAAATTGTTGAACCTCGTCAAATAGAGGAGCGTTGTCTGATCTCAAGAATGCTAGGGTCGCACCATCATGCGAATGCGAAGCTCGTCTGCATGGTGCGAAGCAGCCTATGAGGCAACCTTCATGGCGGCTAACGTGACGCTACCAAGCCCCGATGCCTCCATACGAAGTGCGCCTTACAAAGCGCCACTTAGCGCCTCAGCCCGATTAGCTCTGATTCCCGACCTAATGGTCCATGATCTATGAGCCCACGAGCCTACAACCCACAACCTATGGCCCTTGGCCCACGGCCCACGGTCCACGACCCACTAGAACTTATGAGGGATAAATTAAAACAAAATAATTCTTGGCTTGCCATTGGCAAGCCTCGAACGGAGAACCTTTGGAAACACCAAAACTTTTACTTTCCACTAGGCTACTAAGGATTTATGAAAAATACTAGTAGTTAATATGTATATAGCTTGAAAACTCATTTTGGAAAGTAGTTTTGACCAAAAAATCCAACAATTCCCTACAAGTTTTTAAACTGGTATCGTGTAATAATGACATTGTTTCAATCATTGTGCATAAGGTAGATGTCGTAAGGACTTGAATCCCCCTTAGACGAACTGAATAAAAGATGTATGCTTGGTATCACAGAGACTTGAACCAGCACATGTCTAAGATCTAGCGATCACACAAGATCAAACTCATCTGTGGTAGTTTTCACTTTGAACCACACTTGCTATGCCTTTGCCTTTACTTTATACATTTATGGCCATCTACATGTCTTGGTTTCTGCTAGGGCTCTAGGTATCTTTTCACAATACACCATAGGAAACAACCAAATCTCCACCTGGGCATAGGTGAGTTCTTTAGGCATGTTTCCTACCAAACATCCTGCAAGCGAGATGCTTTAAACTCATTAAGGATTAAGATCCATCCTCTCTCATGATAGGATTCTAGGTGAGTCCTTTAGGTGTGTTTCTTATCTAACACCCCGCATCCAAAATGCTTTGGACTCATTAAGGCTTAACAGCCAACCACTTTACATGATAGGATCATCGGTGAGTCCTTTAGGCATGTTACCTATCCAACAGCCCGCATCCAAAATGCTTTGGAATCATTAAGGCTTAACAGCCATCCTCTTTACCATGATAGGATTTTAGTTGAAAATCTTACTTGACTTTTGAACCAATCATCTATCATTAGGAGCGTAAGCTTTAAACTAATGACTTGATGTAAATGGTAAGTATTTGTAAGACTCGCTAAAATTTTACAAATCTTACTCAAAACTTTTGAACCAATCATCTTATCATTAGTAGCATAAGCTTTGACCTAATAACTTGATGTAAATGACAAGTATTTATAAGACTCACAAAACTTTGAGACTCATTCCAGCAAACGTCCTTTCGACTATGTCCTTTTTCAGACCTTTAGTCAAAGGACCAACCACATTCTCTGAAGACCGGACATCTATCACAGAGATGACTCCTTAGCAAATGACTTCTCTCAAATAACCATGCTTTAGATGCATGGTTCACTTCTTTCCATTGAACATCGAGTTTGCTGCCACAGCACGCCCCGCCTGATTATCATAATAGATAGTAATTGCGCCTTACAATTCTGCCAATGAAAGGTCTCTGAGAAAACAACTGAGCCACTCAGCTTCATCTCTTGTAGCATAGAGTACGAAGAACTCAGATTCTATCGATGACTGTGCAATCATAGTCTGCTTCTTAGACTTCCACGAGACGGCAGCTCCACCCATGGTGAAAACAAAACCTCCCGTAGATCTGCACTCATCTGGTTCTGAGCACCAGCTCGCATCTGAATAACCTTCGATTATAGTTAGATATCTTGTGTAGAATAAGCCCAGGCCTATAGTTCCTTTCAAGTATCTCATCAATCAGTAGACAACATCCGAACGAAGCATTCCAGGATTACTTGTGAACCAACTAAGCATTCCTACAATGAATACTATGACTGGTCTCGTGTAGCTCATCACGTACATAAGACTCCCAATGATCTTTGAGTACCTTAGCTGCTCTACTGATTTTCTAGTGTTTGGTCAAATCTTCTTGCTGTAATCATACGGCACTGACAGTTCTGACTAGTTATAGTAGCCATACTTTATTAGCATGCTCTCGACATAATGAGATTAAGACAATCCAATACCCTCTTCAGAGTATATGATTTTGATTCTAAGAATCATGTTCATAGTTCCAAGGTTCTTCATGCTGAACTGTGCTTAGAGAAATTTCTTGGTAGATATTACTATCTCCAAATCACTCCCGATGATGAGCATATCATCCACAAAGAGGCAGATAACCACCACCTTTCCTTCAGCGACCTTGATGTATATGTATTTGTCAGACTCACTGACTTCATACCTGTTGTTGCGAACAAGTCCATCGAACTTCTCATGCCAGAGTTTTGGTACCTACTAAAGTCCATATAGAAACTTAACAAGTTTATAAACTTTACCAGCTGGAGCATCAAGTCCTTCTGGTTTTTCCATGTAGATCTCTTCTGTAAGATCTCCATTAAGAAAGGCTACATTTACATCTATCTGATGTATGACAAATCTTTTAATAACCGGCCATGCGATAAGCACTCTGATGGTGGTGATCTTGCAAACTGATGCATAGATATAAAAAAAATCTATTCCTTCTTTCTGAGAGAATCCTTTTGCCACCAGTCTTGCTTTATATTGCTTAATAGTACTATCAGGACGAAGTTCTTCTTGATGATTCACTTGTAACTGATAGGTCTTGCACCTTCAGGTACATCCACCAGCTCCTAAGTATGATTTGGATTAATGAATCCATCTCATCATCTATAGCTTCTTTCCATAAAAGAACGTCTGTTGACTGCATTACTTCTTGGAAACTCTGTGGATCTTCTTCCATATTATAGGTGATGAAATCATCTCTAAAATCTTTTTTCTCCTGACACACTTGGAAGGTGGTTCGGTAACTCCTTCATCATTGACACTTTTAGTTTCTAGTGAAACTGGCTCCTCTGGTGCATCTGATGTACTAACATTCTCTGCTATACCTTTGAGCAATAAACATTTATCTTTGATAAACTTATCCTCAAAGAATTCTGCATCCCGAGCTTTAATGATGGAGTTGGTTCCAAGATCAAGGAACCTGCAAGCATCGCTATCTTCAGCAAAGCCAAGAAACACACATCTGTTTTCCTTTGGTCCAAGCTTAGGTCTTCTGATATCTGGAACTCGAACATATGCGAGACACCCCCACACTATGAGACTATCTAAAGGATCTGGATATCCTAACCATAACTGATGAGGACTTTTGGAATAGGGTACTCTGTTTAGAATTCAGTTTGCCATCAGCAAAGCCTCTCCCCAATAACAGGTAGGTATAATAGATGTGATTAGCATGAAATTCACCATCTTGGTCAATGTGTGATTCTTCCTCTCTATAATCCCATTAGATTACGGAGAATATGGAGCTGTAGTTTCAGCAATGATTCCATGCTTCTTAAAGTATGCTTCTGACTCCTTAGATCGGTACTCTCCTCCTCTATCTCTTCTGAGTCTTTTCACCTGAAGTCCAAGCTGCTTCTCCATACAAGTCCAAAACTCGATAAACTTGTTGAAGGTTTCATCTTTAGATTTCAACAGGTAGATATGACAGAAGCAAGAATGATCATCAATGAAGGTGATGAAGTAATTCATGCCGCCTCGAGTGACGAAGCTCTTAAAATCACAAGTATCTGAGTGAATCATATCCAATAGGTTGGTGCTCCTTGTGACACTTGGAAAGGGCTTCCTTGTCAGCTTCGCTTGCGCGTAGACTTCACACTTCTCATATTTATTACCCCCATATTTTGGAAATAATCCTAATTTCTCCATGCTAGACAGCTTTTTATAATTTACTTGTCTCAGCCTATTGTGTCATAATACAGAGGAGTAAGCAGAAGAGGATACTTCATTTACAGCTGAGTTGGGTATAATAGTACTGATCTTATACATGCCATCAGTACAATATGCATTGCCAAATTTTATTTTCTTAAAAGATAATACAGCCTTTCCTCCTTAGAATTCCAGTCTCATACTGGTGTCATAGAGCAGGCTTCCAGAGACTAAGTTTTCGGTAATTAAGGAAACATGTTTCACATCCTTCAATGTGAGAGTCTTCTCTGAAGAAAGAGTCAGCACCACAGTCCTAGTTCTAAGAACAGGAACCACAGAATGATCAACCATTGATACGTTCTCCTTGGTAGTAATATAAGAAGAGAACAAAACTCTATTGGAGCAGACATGACAGGTAGCACCTGTATGTAACCACCAATCAGAGACGTTGTTGGGAGTTGTCACTTGGAAGAGCATAACCACACAATTGTCAACTTGATTCACATTATGTGTTGTTCCCTTCTTTGGTGCTTTGCAGCCCTTGACAAAATGTCCTTGCTTCCCACAGTTGAAGCATTTGCCGCTCTTCTTGAAATCTTTCTTTTGAACATTTAGATTCTTCGGGTTTTGGTTCTTCTTTTTGTTAAATGACTTTTTCTTCTTCTTAGATAAAGAACTAGTACCCTTCTCAGAGTTAGCAGCCATCATGTTAGCAGACGCCTTCTACTTAGTAAGGAGCTTATTTTTCATACGAGTCCGAATCTCGTCCTCCATCCGAATGAACCTCTTCAAATCATACAGAGTCACATGTCTTTTCCTTCTTTGAATGTCCATGGAGAATGACATCCAAGATGGAGGAAGCTTGTTGATAATTATACTAGAAATGAAGGTTTGCCAAAAATTAATCTTTTTATCCTTCAACTTCATAACAAGCTTTTCAAGCTCTTTGACTTGACGCAAAACCTAAGTATCATCTTTGAATTTGAAGTCCAGAAACTTGTCAATAAGGTGAGACTTAGAAAGCTTATCATCATCCTTATATTGGTTCTCTAGAGCATTCTAGATTTCCTTTGCAGAAGGCTTGTTGGTGTAAGCATATGTCAGATGATCGTCCAGGCAGTTAAGGAGATAACTCCTGCAGAAATGATCATATTTAGCCCAAGAGGCTTCAGACTCAGAATCTTCTTCAAGGTCGAGTTTCTCCTCAGAAACCACATAGTAGATTTTTAGGAGTTGCATCCTGATGATTACTTTCTGACGTCATGTGTTAAAGTTGGATCCGTCAAAGTTCTCTAACTTGAGATAGTCCACTCCAAGTGTCTTCTCGGGATCCATGATAGATCAGATATATTACTTTAAGATTGTTAGAGATTGTGGTTAAATCTGGAATAAAACAGTGGAAGTTGATGTGCTATAATCTTAAGTTTTTAAGTTAACTGTTGTGTAATTATGGAACGCTGCGCTTAAAGCAATATTTGACCTACTTCGGTACAAGGATCCTAAGGCCAAACTATTTTCAAAAATAGTAGTACAATACAATGGTGTGCACCAACCAAGTATTGTTAAGATCTCCTCGATCTATAATACCTTTCAATCAAGGTAAAGATCTCCTCGATCTCTTAAACCTTTTAGATAAAAATCCTTCGGGCACAGGCTTTGCAGCAGCAGCAGTACAATAGTTTCTTCGGGCACAGGCTTCGCACCAGTAGCAGCACAACAGCTCAATATATTTTCGTGTGTATACAAGAGCTCTCCAAGAGCTACCCCAAGAGGCACTATTTATAGGCCTCTAGGCCATCTCAAGAGTCACCTACAATCAATGTGACTATTACAAACCATTATGATTATAACAGCAATTAATTTAAATACTGTTGTAACTGCTGCATGCAGTCGCGCCTGAACGCGAAGGTCGTGTTGCACCTTGCAGCAAATTAGACGAACCTCGTCAATCAGACGAACCTCATCAAACAAATGAGTTTCACAAATCAGATGAATCTCATCAGTAAGATGAACTTCATCGAACGGGCGAACCTCATCGAACGGGTCAATCAAACGAGTCTCACAAATCAGACGAACATCGTCAATAAGACGAACCTTGTTGGCGAACATCATCAAACAAACGAGTTTCGCAAATCAGATGAACCTCGTCAGTAAGACGAACCTCGTCGGCGAACCTCGTCAAAAAAACGAGTTTCACAAATCAGACGAACCTTGTTGAATGGGCGAAGCTCGTCAAACGGGTCAATCAAACGAGTCTCGCAAATCAGGCGAACTTCGTCAAATAGAGGAGCGTCGTCTGATCTCAAGAATGCTAGGGTCGAACCATCGTGCGAATGTGAAGCTCATCTGCATGCTGAAGCGGCCTGCGAGGTGGTCAACATTGCGGCCAACGTGGTGCAACGTAGCCCTGATGCATTGCCTCCATGCGAAGTGCAAATTGCGCCTTACAAAACACCACTTAGCGCCTCAGCCCGATTAGCCCCGATCTCTGGTCCATTGGTCCACGGTCTACGAGTCCACAGCCCACGGCCACTAGAACTTATGAGGGATAAATTAACACAAAATAATTCTCGGCTTGCCGTTGGCAAGCCTCGAATAGAGGACCTTTTGAAACACCAAAACTTTTACTTTCCACAAGACTACTAAGGATTTATGAAAGATACTAGTTACTAATATATATATATAGTTTGAAAACTCATTTTGGAAAGCGGTTTTGACCAAAAAAATCCAACAAATAACCCCACAATGTACCTTATGTCCAATTAGAATCTTAGCAGTTGAGAAAGTTTGTTTCTGATCTTAATTTTCTCAAATCCCGTTCAGATTAAGTTGAAGGCCACGTGAAAGATAAACCTCAGGATCACAAACAGGTGAATTGATCACTGATTTTATTCTATTTCTTGATTTTTCCTGTTTAAGATAGATTCTCATAAATAATTTGGGATGGTTATTCAATTTTTTTTCCAGGTTTTTTGTTTGTTGTGCTTTTGGTTGTATGTTGTTAATTCAGGACACTTATTGGGAAAGATGGAGATAATTTTGATAATAGTCGCATGATTGGTATGTCACAACAAAACCCATCTCGAGGCAACAGTTAGGAATTAAGAGAGAACTATAAAACAGTTGCCAAAAATTTTGGCTAACTTGAACCCTAATTCTTCTTTCCAGGCATTTAACAAGCGAGTATCACTTTGGTTTTGAAATTATAGAGTCAAAAACGAAACTCAATGTTTAAAACAAATAAATGTTAAATCAAAATAAAACTTATGCTTTAATATATAAAACTTAAATCAATTCTAAAATTATTCATGTCAAACTATTGAGATAATTAAGAATATGTGGAACCATACTTGAATCCATAGAGTAGGATGTGATTCTTGAGTTTTGAGATGTAGATCTTCTAAATTTTCTACATATATATCCTCCTTAGAGAAACCCTAATTCTTCTAAAGATGGAAAATTAGAAAGAGATTCTATATAGAAATTTGGGGAACCACAACCTTATTTATAACTGAATCAGTTATTATCAATTCAGCCCATCATAAAATTATATTTTTGTCTCTACACATAAGAGGCCCATACTTTAATTATGCATTAAAAGTTCAACCTTAAATTAGATCACTTGAATGGGCTAACCTTGATTGATAGCACATAATACGTATTTATTTAATATATTGGCCCATGTATTGGATTTAAATCCAACAATCTTCCACTTGGGCCATATATGATGCTATATAAATATGAATTATGATATTAACTTATGAGCTCATGAATTTTACTATCAAACAATATGCATCCTTGTCAATCTTGTCTATAAGTTATATTAACATAGGATCAAAGCAATATTTATTGCATTTATCACAACTAGACCCACCAATGGTCATATATATCAATACAACCAATAATACCGATCAAGTATGAATGTGTAGCATGAAAATTTTATATATTATGATCTTAACATGTCTATTTCTAACTGGTTCACCTTAAAATCTTAGTGAGATCAAACTACACCAAAAAATCAGAGTGAATATGAACTAAATACTTTATACTGTAGTAAATAACCATATAATATCCATAAAATTATAATAAATGTGTTTAAAAATAAAAGTATCTAAAATACAAAGTCCCACTAAAATGACATATCCTAAAGAGATAAAACACTCGTATGAGCAGTGTGCTCATGAAGAACCTTGGGTGGTAATCCCTTAGTCACTAGATCCATAATCATGGAGTTTGTTCCAATATGCTCTATAGACACAAGTCCACCCTGAACTCTTTCTTTAACAACTAGGAACTTAATGTCTATATGTTTGATTTCGTCGAGCTCTTGTTATTGTTGGAATACAACACTACTGAGTTATTATCACAGAATAATTTAAGTGTCCTTTTAATACCATCCACAATTCGTAACCCAGTGATAAAATTTCGTAGTCATATTCCATGATTAGACGCATCATAGTATGCTAAAAACTCAGCTGCCATAGTGGATGAAGCTATGAATGTCTGCTTAGCACTCTTCCAAGAGTCTCCTTAGCACTCTTCCAAGAGATAGCTCCTCCAGCAAGTAGGTAGATATAGCCTAAAGTAGATTTCGTGCTATCTTAGCATCTAGGAAAATCTGAGTCAGAATACTCAATGATCTCTAACTGGTCCGACCTCCGATACATGAGCATATATTCTTTTGTTCTCTGCAAATACCTCAAGACCCGCTTGGTTGCTTTCTAGTTATCCAATCAAGGACTATTTAAGTATCTTCCCAACATTCCAACCACGTACGCAATATCTGGATACGTACACACTTGAGCATACATTAGACTCCCTACTATTGACGCATAAGGAATCTGCTGCATCTCCTTAATATTAAAATTATTCTTAGGACATTGATTAAGACTGAATTTATCTCTCTTGGCCACATGGGTGCACGTGATTTATAATTTTGCAGGCAAAATCTTTTTAGAACCTTCTCAATATATCTCTTTTGTGATAACCCAAGTATACCCCGAGAGCGATCCGGGTGTATCTGTATGCTCAATACAAAAGAGGCGTCCCTAAGATCTTTCATCTCAAATTTCTTGAGAGAAATCTCTTGGTCTCGTACAATAAGCCTATATTATTGCTAGCAAACAATATGTCATTGACATATAAATCCAGAAAATTATGTTTACTCCCACTGAACTTGTGGTATACACAATCATCGACGACATTCATCTCAAAACTGAATGAGATTATAACTTGATGAAACTTATAATACCACTGACGAGAAACTTGCTTAAGCCCATAGATGAATTTCTTTAATTTGCAAACGATCTTCTTTACATTACCCGACACAAAGTTTTCTGGTTGCACCAGATAACTTTTTCATTAATATCGCCATTGAGATATGCAGTCTTTATATTCATCTGATGTAGCTCGAGGTCAAAATGTGCCACAAGTGTCATTATTGTCCTAAAAGAGTCTTTCGATGAAACCGGAGAGAAAGTCTTTTTATAGTCAATGTCTTCTTTTTGTGTAAAGCTTTGTACCTCTCCACATCGCCTTTCGAGTCCCTCTTAGTTTTAAATATTCATTTACAACAAATAGGTTTCTCACCTTCAGGCAATGGGACAAGGTTCCAGATGTTATTATCGTTCATAGACTTTATTTCATCATTTATGGTATCAATCCACAGTTGAGATTTAGAACTTTCCATGGATTGACAGAAGTTTATTGGATCATCTTCCACCATGCCTATGTTCTCCTCATGTTCTTAGAGAAATATAATATAATCATTTGGAACGCACTTCTTCTTTCTCTAGTGAATCTTCTTTATGGCACATGTCCTTGAGGTGGTAGAGTTTGTTATTCTGGAACAAATTCTAAAATGGGAGGTTCTATGATATTGCCTTGATTTGAATCTGTTACTTGAATAATGTCAGTAATAGAAGTGTGGTCAATGTTAATAGCAGCTATAGGAATATTAACATATTCCCCTTCAAAGACAAAGTCATTAACCTTATCTCCCCTGGAAAACTCAACATCCTCAAAGAACCAGGCATTTCTCATCTTAAATATTGATTTGGAAGTAGGGTCTCGTAACACATGGATCTCTCAGTATAACCAACAAAGTAGCAGCTGACTGTCCAATAGTCCAGTTTCTTTTCATTGGCCTATAAGGCCTAGCCTCAGCTGGACATCCCCAAATATGCAAATGCTTTAGACTAGACTTTTTTCCCATCCAAAGTTTATAAGAGGTTTTAGCAATCGTTTTGTAGGTACTTTATTGAGTATGTAAGATGCAGTCTTTAATATTTCTCCCCAGAGAGATTCTGGTAAGTTGGAATGACTAATTATACTTCTTACCATGTCTTTAAGTGTTCTGTTTCGTCTTTCGGCAACACCATGCATGGTAGGATAGTATACTGTAGAACGATACCGTACTCCTCTAGGAATTTAGCAAATGGCCCCGGGTGTTGTTCACCTGAACCGTCATACCTGCCAAAATACTTACCACCACGATCAGATTTGACGCTTTTGATACTTTTGTGGAGTTGGTTCTCAACTTTAGCTTTGTAAGCTTTGAACACATCCAGTAATTGGGACTTTTTATGTATGAGATAAAGGTAGCCATAATGCAAAAAATTATCTATGAACGTGATAAAATGTAGTTGACCATTCTAAGAAACTGTAGGGAATGACCCACAAATATATGTATGTATCAGTTCTAAGACATGTGTAGCCCTGTTGGCACCAAATCTCCTTATGTTTGTTTATTTTCCCCTTATACAATTAGTGCAGATTTCAAAGTTTGTAAAGTCAAGGGGATCCAAAACCTCGTCTGACACAAGTCTCTTAATTCTCCTTTTGAAAATGTGACCTAACCTCTTGTGCTATAACGAAGCGGACTTCTCATGTGTCAATTTTCTCTTTACACCTTGAGTACTTAATTGCAAGGTTTCATAATATGAAGTACCATATCAAGCAAATAAAGGTTATCAGCATAAGATAAAGAACTGGTACCAACCAAATTTAAATTCTAAAAAAGACTAAATTTACCATTTTTAAAAGAACAAAAGTAACCAAATTTGTCCAACACGGGAATAGAAATTAAATTCCGTCTAAACGAAGGTACTAGATAAGTCTCTTTTAAATTTAAGTAACTACAGGATTTTAACAATAACCTAATTGCCCCAATTGCCTCAACTTAAACCTTCTTTTTATCGCCCACATAGATATATCTTTCACCATCACTTGACTTTTGGTAGCTCAAGCAATCCTGCATAGACACCCTGGTGTTAGTTGTGACAGCAAAATCTAACCACCACGTATGTCTAGGTACCTAAGATAAATTAACCTCAGAATAAATAAAATAGAAAAGTGTACCTTTTTTTGCATGCTATGTGTGATAGTTGGTATAGTTGTTCTTCTTATGTCTCGCAGCCCCACAGAAGAAGCACTCATCTCCATTATTTGCTTTGTGTTGTTTCTTTTGTGGTTGAGCTTCTGCAGCTTCCTTATTGTTTTATTCTTTTCTCCCTCTGTCCTTGGAAGTACTAGCCAAATGAGCACTTTCTGTCTTCTCTTGCTTCAACCTCTCATCTTCTTGCACACAATGTGGGATAAGCTCATTAAGAGACCAAGTCTCTTTTTGGCAATTATAACTCAACTTGAATTGATTGAATTGTGTGGGGAGAGATATAAGAACCAAATGCACAAGCAAGTACTCAAAGAGTTCAAGCTTAAGTGCTTTCAGCTTTGAAGTAGTATGAGACATCTCCATGATGTAATTCTAATATTCCCTTTCCCTTTGTATCTCATTAAGATAAAATTTGCCAAAAGTGTACTAGTTTCAGCCTTTTCATTCTTAGCAAATCTTTTCTCAATGTCCTCAAGGAACTCTTTGGCAGTAATTATATTTTCAGACATAGTTCCCCTGAATGCTACTAGAATGGCCCTCTTTATGATCATCATACACATGCAATTTGACTTCTCCCACCTCTCCATGTCTCTTTTCTCATCAGTAAAACTTTTGTCCGTAAGAGGTGCAGAAAAAGGAAGCCTTAACGCAAGGTCGTGATCTATGACTCCGAGAATAATCATAATATTCTCTTGCTATGACTTAAAGTCGGTGCCAGTAAACATAGGAATGGAATTAATATTGGTAGTGATGTTTGAAGCAGAACTAATAGCTGAATCAGAGAATAATATAAGAAAATAAATAAGCTCACATAAAAAACAAATTAAAATTTATGAATTCAAAATTACCAATACCCATCTCAAAATACCTAACACGACATTAATATTTAGTCTTTCGACAGAATTATTAATTTGTAAGTGGTACTCTTAGTGTAGTGGTCAAACATAACAATAAGACATGTCAAATAATAAAATTTTCTTTGGATCGTTTTATTATTCACATGTAAAACTGAATAATTGTCTATATTTATCACCATGGGTATGCATAAGATTTACCCAAATATTAACCTTCATTTGGGCTGATTAATATTTGCATAAACTATACATGCACGGTCCTTTGATGTTTAAAAATAAATTGACCTATGCAAGAGAGGCTACTTTGGTAACATGTTGTTTCAATCAATTATTTTCAATACATCATATATCTTAATAAACTTTAGGGAAAAATGTGTCTAAACCCCAAAAGTAAGGACTTCATGTGACCAGACCCATTGTATTTTGGACCATGTGATTCAGCCCCAAAAAGTACCATTCAATATTTCAAGGCCCCTCCACGTCATCAGTACAAAAAAAGAGATTGTATTTTGAAAAAAAAACCCGAGATTACCCCTCCACTTATCTTCCCTAGACATTTGGTCTCCAAAAACATGGAAAATCGCGTCCCATTAATGCGATCTAACTGAAAAAATGGAGGGAAATTTCCCGTTCTTTTTAAAACTCTATCACAAAAAATAACTCATGTTAGTTCTAAGTTATTTAATTTAGTTCTAAGTTATTTAATGTTAGTTCTAACTTATTTTATGTTAGTTCTAATTCACGTTAAAGCTAACTTTAAGTAGAACTAACATTAATACTTTAGGCTACTTGGTCTAGTGGTAAAGCTTGAGAATTTGGAGAGGAGGTCAGGAGTTCAAACCCCTGCAGCTACAATATATATTTGATGGTCTTTAATTGGGCATGTATCTACAGAACTAACACGAACTGGATTAGAATTGACACGAAATGAGTTAGAACTAACACAGTATGAATTAGAACTAACACGAACTGAGTTAGAACTAACACATCATGAGTTAGAACTAACACGATCTGAGTTAGAACTAACTCAACATGAGTTAGAACTAACACAGTTCGTGGACCCTGTTCGCGCCCGTACAATATCAATTCCTAAATTACACATAAATTACTAGAACTGCTGCTACTCTCTTGATGATCCCCATCTCGATCAGCATTCACTGACAAAGGTGGCATCTTTCTATGTCTTCTTGGAGCTACCAGTTTTTCCTTCTCCAGTTTTTCCTTCTCCATCGTTTCATTTCATCGGGAAATGGCATAAATAAGAAGAAGAAGAAGAAGAAGAAGAAGAAGAAGAAGGAGTTGGGTGCAGTTTTTAATGCATCAACAATGATATATTTGACTTGAACTCAGGGGACTCGTTGACCATCTCACTTGAATCGTTGCTATTCTCAGGTAAGGACCCAGCACTAACATCAGCGGTAGTAGGAGGGGGAGCTTGGGCGGCAACCTTAGGGTTGTCCACGATGTGGGACGATCCTTGAAGAACCTCATCGATCAGGATTGGGTTCTCAACAACAACCTCCTCAGCGAGCTCACCTTTGTCGATGGGGATAACGACTTGTTCCTGGGTTATGGGGGTTCCAACGCTTGGGATCTCGACAGAAGAAGGGGGAGGCGATTTCATGAATCTCTTGGGAAGGGAATGGGGGCGGGGGTGGCAGAAGAAGAGGGGAGAGTTGAGGGCTTGCTAGTTTCATCTTCAGTGACCATGGTGAAAGTGAGAGAGAAAAGAGAAGTGAGAGAGATAGAGATGTGACTAATAATGCAGAAATTGAGAATAAATAGGAAGGGAGCGCAGTTACCGAGCTTAATCAAATCAAATGGTGAATTTGTAACTTCTGCTAGGCTTTTCTCGGGATCCGCTACTTTGGGGCCTGGACACAAATACAGTGTGTATTTGGGACTGAATCACATGAGGCAGAATACAAGGGGCCTAGTCACATCAAGTTTTCGCTTTTAGGGCCTAGACACATTTTTTCCCTAAACTTTAACACCAATATTTTGAACCCAATAAAATAAATAAAAACTAAATGTCAAACAAAAAAATATATAGATATTTTTAATGTTTGGATGACATTATATATGCAATTGGGCCATTATAAAATAATTAAAAAATAATAATAACAATCCAAAATCCAAAGAGCCCAACATTGCAGGTGGGCGTAATGGCAAAAAAAAAAAAAAAACTAAATAACAAAGGTCCAATGCAATTCGACAGTAGGCCTGCATAATGTTTTTTTTAATTTTAATGGGCAAACTATGGTAGTGCAGCCCACTTTAATTAACCTATGGCATTTTTTTTTTTTGAGAATGGGCCGGTTGGAACAGAAGTCCACTATAATAATTTAACAACAGTCCACTAATATAAGAGAAAGAACTACCAAATTTTATTCTCAAACTTAACAATTCAAAAAGAAAGATTTTTAGATTAGAGAACATACATAGAAAAATTAAAATTTATTTTCAATAGATTAACACGAGCACCGCTTCGATACCAATTGTTAGATCAAAAGAAAATTTTTGCTTTAATAGATAAAACCCTAATCAAACCCAAGATTGTTTATGTCAAACTATTGAGATAATTAAGAAGATGCGGAACCATACCTGAATCCATTGAGTAGGATGTGATTCTTGAGTTTTAAGATGTAGGTCTTCCAAATCTTATACATATATATCATTCTTAGAGAAACTCTAATCCTTCTGAAGATGTGAAACCAGAAAGAAATTCTACGTAGAAATTTGGGGAACCACAACCCTATTTACAACTGAATCAGTTATTCACAATTATCAATTCAGCTCATCATAAAATTAACAATTATATTTTGATCTCTACACATAGGAGACTCATACTTTAATTATGCATTAAAACCCCAATTCTAAATTAGATCACTTGAATGGGCCAATCTTGATTGATAGCACATAATATATATCTATTTAATATATTGGCCCACATATTGGCCTTTCTCGATATTCAGATCCTGCAAGTCCTGTCTTTTATGTTCAATATGCAGGTCTCATACAAGCTTTCAGTCCGATCCGACACCGATCCTCACTAACGGTCTCATTTGGTCATTGTGACATATCATGAATCCTTCTTAAAACGACCATTCCCTTTCTTACCTCTCAGTGGATTCCCTCTCATTCATCTAGCATTCTTCTTCGAACTATATATGTTATGTTTTTGATGGATGTTTTAATTCGTCTCGAATCGATCCCGGTTATCTATGGAGTAAGGCTCCATGAAATATTTGACAATTTTGATAACTCTCGTCCTGACATGAGACCAACCGTTTATTAGTGCAGGATTCGTGTCCAAAAGAGTTCTGGGCAAGCGAATGACTACCCATAGTCCTAAAGCATTTGTTTGCATCTCCAAATAGAATTTATCTCTTGGTTTAGCAGGATTTTTCTATACAGACCAAGGTGGAAGTCTATTTGTAATGGATAGACAGAGGACAAAAGATAATCCACTCCGTATGCTTTATGGTTAAACAATACTCCATAAGCACTCAAGCACATCAACCAGCCAACTTTATTTTATAAACAAAATCCCGCTTGGTTTCACCATGATGATAAACAAAGAGCCAGCTAATGAAAACTTATCAGATTCTCCCATGCTAACCTTTTTTTTTAATTAGAAGTTGTCTTCCTATTTAAAGAGATTACCCATTCTATAGTAGTATTAACCAATACAAATTGAAAACTAGCCGATCGGATCAGTACGAATGTAGGGAACTGGATAAGACCTTATTAATCAAGGACAGGGAGTCACCATGTGAAATAAGTCAGTTAAGGGTAAACATGCTTTGCTACACCAAACAAAAAACCTCTGAAGCTTCATCCTGATGTTGCGTTGGTACAGTTTACTCGGATATGGGTACAACAAAATAAGGGTACATGGATATAATGAATCTTGAATCCCCAAAAATGTGTGAACATTGTGGATGTGACAGTGATAATTGCGTTCAGATATATAGGCATTAATATTATTTAGTTATGAAGTGGATTTGCGAGGCGTTAATGTTCGTATAAAATATTTCAAGTAGGACTCGAGAGCTAACGCGATATTGGTAACTTTTCGATAAGGAAGTACCAGGTGAGCTGATATGGCTATTTGTTTGAATGAGATGTATTGTTCTAAGAGTAGTATTCGTTACAGAAATATATGATGGGGGTAATAGTGATTAATGCATCCTTGATCAGAAGGGTAGTGACAGCAATTGGATTCTGAACGAGTTTTCCCCCCAAAAAATCATCATGGACTGTTTGGTTTTATTGGCAGAGACGATATCTGACTCTATTTTTTTCTGGAGGAAATGTTAGTTTTGTTGTGCGCTAATACCACTTGTTGTGTGCGGAAGCCAAAACTGATGTGCTTCGAGTAACCAAACCAAACGCCGAGAGAAGGCCAAACAAACCAAAGTAATGCCACAAACACAAACAACAAATTTTAACGTGCTTCGACAAGTTGTCTACGTCCACGGGGTAAGAAGGGGGTGTGGTTTTCACTAATAAAGAATAATAGTACAAACTGAGATTACAAATCATTCGAACTTACCAATTAATCTCACTAACAAATCTCTAATTCTCTCCAAACAAAACCCTAACCAATAGCTCAGAAAATACCTCTTTTCTGTGCTCCAAATATCCCCACTTCAATCCTAAGAAACCCTAAAACGTAGTTGCTATTTATATCAAATAACAATCCCAAATAGAACAGGAAACTGCAATCAGGCCCAAACCCGATTGGCGGTTAACCGTCGAAATCATTGTGATCGACCGGACAGAACGACAGAAACAAAAAAAAAATGCATTACAGTGTCCGCGGTCGATCGCACTTGACGCCACGGTCCCCGTAGTCGACCGACCAAAAAACCGAAAAACACTCTGTAGTCGTGCACGTTTACGGTCGACCGTGCCAAAGCTTGCGGTCGGCCGGCAAGCACCCAAATGCTTGTCTGCATCAAATTTTCTGATCTTCTCCAATGTTTTCACCATTTCTACAATTCTCCACATTGGCGAAGTTTTTTCAAAACTAAGCCGACACCAACCAAAACAAATATCCTACTTGTTGCGTCCAGTACGAAGTGAAACAAATTCACGATAACGAACTCAATCCACAACAAGTTGAGAACCCAAACTAGAATGTGAACAAACTCCAAATGTTGGTATCAACTCATCAAACCGGCTGCATCATAAATGACTGCCTATGTATCCTCTTGTCTAAGGAATCAATCATCCGCATAGTTCACCCAACGGCCTCTAAAGGCCCTCAATCAAATAGAATAGTTCGCAATACTTGTCCAACATCACAAACGAATCTGCAACTGATAGCTCTCCCAATGGCTCCAAAAATGAAACAAACTAAACACCTTCATCTGAGATGAACCAACGGTCATATCCAAATCAAAACTATGTCCATCAGCTATACTCGAATCAACCAACTCATCATCTGCATCCAAATCCAAATGATCCTCAAATTGTGTCACCTCAGCTGGAATCTCAAACGATGCAGTATTATCTGTAGTATGTGGAGTAATCTCCACCCAACAAGGAGTAGTATCACCCTCCATTCACTGCAATATCCCAATAATCTGATTAACACCCTCCACCTACCAAGAGTCAAAAGTGACATATCTGCTAAGAACAAAATCAGAAGCCAATACCTGATAATCAAACATACTTCTGAATCCCAAATGTGTTATCGGATCAAATTTCACATCCTTGATGTGACCAAATGTTGGGTGACCAAATATCCGACGTAACCTAAAATCTGAAGCAGCTACATCAGATCCAAACTCTCCACACGCAGCAGTCAGCAACCTATGACTAAGATGACCCAAATATGTCGAAGCTCTAAAACTTCTCTGCAATCCAATGCTCGACAACCAACACCGATCCTCCTCCAGCAAGCAACGACCCATCAAAACTATCATCTCATCTTGTCGTCCTAATGTTTCCTCTCTAATGAAGTGTTTCAAACTACCGTAAGCTCAGTACAAATGTAAGAAAGAACCCCTACCAAAAACAGAACGACAAATTACCTTTCTGCCAATACACTTCCTCCATCTGTTGTTGATTTTTAGGACTTCATACCAACGGGACTTGGTTGCAACCCACCAATGCCTAGAACAGTCCCTAACTACGGAAACTAAATACCGATTACCTCCCAATAATGCCTCCTTGAAAGGCTCCCAAATGCCTGAATAAACACCACCTAAAAGACCCATCGATCGATGGATAAAAGTGTCAAACTTCACCTTGGTCTTCTTGCTCATACCAATGTGCTCATAGGACTTCAATCTGTAGGTCAAAGCACTTCTCAACAATCCATGCACGACATAACTAATCAAATATCCCAGCTTCAACAAATGTTACAGTCTAGCCAAATCCAAAGAAGTCGTCAGTTCTCTACATATCACTGTGTCCCAATTAAATAGTACAAGTTCTTCTTTCTGACGCCCTTCATCACAATCTTGGACCTAAATGTAACCTTCAAATATGCATCCTCTAAGGTCACCCTATAGTCTGTTGCATCTAAAACTCTAAGTGAAATGATGTTCTTCTTCGGAACGAACCTCACTTCATCCAACTCCCTAATCACCCTATCACACATCCTAATATGAACAGTACTGATACTACTAATAGGGCATTCATGATCATTACCCATGGGCACGATATCCTCTCTTTCCAACAACTGAAAGCTTGGTAAGAGGATCTCGAATCCAACATCCACTCTGTAGAGTTGGCAACACAAACTGACGGTAGTGCTAATGAGTAGCCCAAAGAATCCGAATCTGAATTATCGTCACTAACCTTGACAACATTCACCTTTGAAGCTTTAATAGTTTTCCCCTTATTCTTCCTGATAATTCACAAGTACAGTGATGACCTCACTATACAAAAGAGATGCCTTCCCATTAATAAGAGTAAGAACTCAACAATAACAACGTCTTATCCTCATCTTCAACCATAATATCTACATTCGCCAAATCCGTAAGAAGCTTCGTGTAGTGATTTAAGTGATCACCAATGGAGGTCTCCTTCAATTGGAAGGGATAAAGCCTCTTCTTCAAATGCAAACTATTTTCTACACTCTTTGTTAAATACTTGCCCTCTAGGATCTCCTAAATCTTCTTAGCTGAAGTCTCATTGATCATATTATATTTTAAATATTAAGTTAAACAAGATCTAATCATGCCACATGTTGTTCTATTCATCTTCTTCCAAATCTTCTCCTCAATGTTGTCCAGGTTCCCGTTCAACTCCAAAGTGTTTTCTAAATTTTACGCGTTGAGCACATCTAAGACTTCATATCTCTAAAGATCAAAATTATTTGTGCTATTAAACTTATCCATATCTATCTTTATAGAGTGGATATTCAAACTTTAAACGGTCTTCACACCGGAAGTACCCTCCACAACTCCTTTTTTCTCGACTATCTTTCTCAAAACACCAATAAAATAATACGGAACAAATGAAGAATAGATCCAAACTAAAAAAGGAGAAATTTTTACCTCCAACTGAAACCCTAACAAGTGCCTTCGAAAGATCTCACCCCACATGACGGAAACGAGATCTACAAATAGGAAAAATCTTACCTCTATCACCGACTGAAGCCCTAGATGAACTTTCAAAGTGATCTACTCCTCCAATTAGCCCAAGCATAGCCAAATCTCTGATACCACTTATTGTGTGTTGATACCACTTGTTGTGCGCGGAAGCCAAAACCGATGTGCTTTGAGGAACCATACCAAACGCCGAGAGAAGGCCAAACAAACCAAAGTAATGCCAAAAACACAAACAACAAATTTTAACATGGTTCGACAAGTTGCCTACGTCTACGGAGCAAGAAGAGGGTGTGGTTTTTACTAATAAAGAAGAAGAGTACAAACTGAGATTACAAATTACTCGAACTCACCAATTAATCTCACAAAAAAATCTCTAATTCTCTCCGAACAAAACCCTTACCAATAGCTCAGAAAGTACCTCTTTTCTGTGCTCTAAATATCCTACTTTAATCCTAAGAAAGCCTAAAACATGGTTGCTATTTATATCAAATAGCAACCCCAAACTGAACATGAAACCGCAATCAGACCTAAACCCGATTGGCAGTCGACTGCCAAAATTGTCATGGTCGACCGGGTAGAACGACAAAAACCAAAAATAAGCATTACAGGGTCCACGGTCGAATGCACTTAATGCCACAATCGACTGGCCAGAAAACCGAAAAACACCATGTAGTTGTGTACGTTTGCGGTCGATCGCGCCAAAGCTCTCGGTCGATTGGCAAGCACCCAAATGCATGTTTGCATCAAATTTCCTGATCTTCTCTAATGTTTTCGTCGTTTCTACAAGTTTCTAGGAAGATAACAGTTCACCACAGATTGCTGATTTTTTTAAGTTGTTATTCTGATCGGATCATTACATGGTATGTCTCCATGGACTTGGTTGATCGATTTACTGCTCAAAATAAAAAGTCCTTAGGTAATGGGTACTACGAAGATACAATAAGCTCTCATTAATTGGAGGCTAGAAGGGGCGGGGGGAATCGGATCGTAGAAAAGTATGGTCCTTTAGCTTCCTATGCTGGAATTACTATAAAGACAAACACGAATGTACAACCACCTCACAAAGAAAAGGTAAGGATTAATCATGGTTCAGCAAGATGCCTACGTCCACAATCGGCGAGATCGACAATCCACTATTTATCAAGAGTTTACAACAAAGACGGAGAAGATTAGAAACCCTAATCTCTCTCCCTTACAAAGCTAAAATAAATATTAATTTTTCTTATCAAATATACATAGAGAAATCCTAGACAATCTTTATTTATAGCCTCCCTCAAATTCGAGTCCAGCTAGCCAAACAACTCCCCAATCCGAATTCAAACAGGACTCGCAAATGCGTCCAAATCATGTAGGACCCATCAGTGTATTCAAACTCTGTAGTCAATAGAGAGGTCTGATAATTTGTGGCTCAATATGAGCCACCGGTGGATGGCTTTCAATATAGCCAACTTCACAAATTTCTACCTTGGCGAAATTGGTAAGCTACCAATAGTCTTCATCACTCAAGTAATCTCTGATCTCTTCAACAACCATCGCCATCAAATCGTCTCGAAGGGCCTCAACACCGGATCAAGTTGCGATAGTGCTCAAACTTGACTGTTGGAACAACCTTTGTCAACATGTCCACCGGGTTCTCCTTAGTGTCAATCTTCGTCAGTCGAATCTTGCCACTCTCAACTATCTCACAGATAAAATAAAATTGGACGTCAATATGCTTGGTGCGAGCATGATAGACATGATTCTACGCAAGATGAATTACACTTTGACTGTCGCAGTGCACTTCAACAACCTCTTGAGATATACCCAAGTCACCAACCAAGACACGTATCCACACCACTTCCTTAATCGCCTCTGTTACTGTCATGTACTCAACCTCTGTAGTAGACAACGCTACAATAGACTATAACATAGACCTCCAACTCATCAAACCACCGGCAAGAACAAAACAATACCCACTGTTAGACCGACGCCTGTCCAAATCACCCGCATAGTATGAATCCATGAACCCTCTCACATGTGACTCTCCAGTCTTCGAGTAAACCAAACCGACATCCGACAACCCTTGAATATACTGTAAAATACACTTGACATCCTACCAGTGTTGTTTACCAGGATTTTCCATATACCGACTAACTAAGCTGACCGCATGTACAAGATCTGGATGAGTGCAAACCATACCATACGTAAGGCTACCAACTGCACTAGCATACGAAACTTGAGACATGTACTCACATTCCACCTCAGTAGTAGGAGACTACAGACCTAAAAGCTTGAAGTGAGGAGCCAACAGAGTACTAACTTGTTTCGAGTTTTGCATCCTAAAATGAGCCAACACCTTCTCTACATACCGCCTTTGAGAAAGGTACAACCTCCCCTTCTTCCTATCTCAAACAATCTCCAACCCAAGTATCTTCTTCGCGGGACCCAAATCTTTCATCTCAAACTCGGAACTCAACTTCTTCCTCAGCTTGTTGACTTCCACCATACTATGTGAGGCAATAAGAATATCATTAACATAGAGCAACAAATAGATGAAAGAACCACCAATCTGCCTGAAGTACACATAATGATCAAGTTCACCCCGTGTAAACTTCTGTAGTATAATAAATGTGTCAAACCTCTTATATCATTATCACGGCGATTGCTTTAATCCATACAATGATTTCTTTAGTTTGCACACATAATCCTCCAAAAATTTGTAAACATTATCCAAAATAATGATAAATAAGTTCTTTTATGGTTGATATCATTCTAGGATGAATGGACCTGTTAGTAATCGAATTGATATATATATAT